>APFE031176245.1:133582-171038 GCA_000404065.3 Pinus taeda
ACAATGGGCATTTCAGGGCTAGAAAAATGACTAAGCTCTCTTGTGCCCCCCTGTGGAAAGAAAACAACAAGTGGGAGATTGTTGGGTTGTGTTATATTCTTTCCACGACTAACCTACGTAGTGAACTGGGGGTCAATTCTCTGTTCATTGGTTTCGAATATCTTTGAGGAAAACCAAAGGAAGATAAACAGGGGAAGTTTCCTACTCTTCAGGAGCAATTGAGAGAGGTGACATTAAGGGCAAGCAGGCAGCCACAAACATCCACCACAACTAAACTAAAAGAGACCACTTGTCAAAGAACGATAATTGACTGTAATAAATGCTATTATAAACATGATGTAGAATTAGAATCCTAATTGTCTTAGGTCTCTTAAACCGCTAGTTAGCAGTCAATTGTATTTATTAGTTAGTTTAAAGGTTAATAGGTGTCATAAGAAGTAGAATTCGAGTTCCCCTCAGGCTAGAGGAGGAATCTTAGTATTGGAAAGAATTCTATATATAGCAGGAACAAAAATGTACTGAAGGTTGGAAATTTATTGAAAAAAGCTCTGATATTTGGCTTTATGTAAAGACTTTGTTTTAGTAATACAAGATTGGCTTTTCTTCTCACGACTCAGGAGGGATTAGATGTTTAGATTGTGTGATGTTGTTATTTTCCCAATATTTGAAGTGGTATGAATGTGTAATCACTTAGAATTTAGTCATAGTGCTCTAACTTCCTGTATACATTCATACACTGTGTGGTCCTATATTTTTTTGGTATGCTCTGAAAGTGTTGAATGCTGAATGCCCTGACCTCTATGTAAGGTTGATGCCATTGTTATACTGAAATGATGTTGACTCCGTAAGCCTAATGGATAATTTCTAATTGTGTTTCCACCATTCATATTTTTACATCCGTTTCACAAGAGTTAGCCATCTTAATCATAATAAAAAACATTAACCCTTTGAGAGAGCCCTCTCTGGTTGGGGAGGCTAAGCCTCAACCTAAAGTAGGTTTGAAATAGTTATTTGAGGTCTTCCTAGTCTACAGCCTTCCAGGGTCAGATTTTGAGATAACATTTTGGTGCGTCTGCCGGGAGCCTGAAGTCTATTCATTCGCGAAATTAAGAGGCGGAACTTCTGAAGGTAGCAGGAGCTCTGACATCATTTTGAGGCTGCAAAATTACCTTGGTGACTCCACACATCAAATAACAAATTGGAAGGTGACTCCATTGGTAGAAGATTAGTAGCTTGATGAAGTTTCAAGATGAGTTCCACTGCAAGAATGAATGTTAGGTATGCTCCCATGAATCAGTCTCCTATCCTTGGTTTTCCAAATCCTATGCCAATGGTTGATTGGTTAGAGGATCTTCCGATATTCAAAGATGAAAAGAAAGACAATGCTACTCAATTTGAGTCTCCTGTAATAGATGATGCTCAGTAGGGTGGTACTTGGATTCCCCAAGCCACTGGAGTACATAGACTCCCAGTTAACGAATCTCGACCTCAACTGGTCTTAATGGGATGAGTCCAATCTGGTACTCAGTTCCAAACCAATATCCCCATAGGGATTGCCTGAACCTCTCAAGCCTTGTTGGTTCTGTGTTCTCAATGTTGCCTTAGCTCTGCAAGTTAGCTCGACTTCTCTTTTCTCTGCTTCTTGCTTCACTCTCTATTCTATATCGTCTCTGTTCTCTGTCTGTTCATGGCTTAAAGACAATCCATCCCTTGATTGTTCACTTCCTCTTCCTATTCTTGGATCGCCTACCTCCATCCACTGGAATTCCTTACTTCTATGTGATCTCCACTGTGTAACGTTTCATAGAGAGGTGGCCAATTGTCTCCTTACGAACTGGGCACCAACTTTTCCTCGAATAGTCATTATTTCGGTTATTCTATTAAATGATTCATCCACCAGTGCAGCAGTCATGTCGGACTCCAAATTTCATATGCCTTAGCCTATTCTTCTGCCGAATCTAGACCCCCATCAGGTGTATTCTCCACTGTTGATCTGGGGCCTCCAGACCCTATAATCATTGCTTTTATCGCACGGGTGAGCTGCTCGACCGTTACCAAGCGATGAGACTAGTTTTTTCTCTCATCCATTGGACACACGTCATTCAGTGTATGGCATCACACAGTCCCCTGCGAAACCCGCTTATTGCTTAAAGTGCTTGCAATATCCTACCAGTTTTCAACATCAGACCCACCTTCTGATGGTTTGGGTATTTCCACACGGTTTTCCCTATTTTTCACATGACTGGGTGATGGGGCTTTTCCTTCTTTGAGGTTTTTATCCTACGATATGCGTATCAGAAACGACCTCTGCTTTCTGATCTGGACTCCCTATTTGCTAGTTTGTGCCACTGCATGGTCTCCATGGGCTAGTGGTTAGCATGCTTTAACTGAGGGTCCTCATTGTTCCGTGCTGGCTACAACTACCACTGTCCAGAGGTCCTTCCTGATAGCTCGCTGTTCACAAGGTTTTGGAGTCTGACATAATTTGAAACAGTCATAGAAACACTAATAATTTTCAAGGATCCAATTCGATCATCTATAGATTTAATATCTTAAGTTTTCTAATCTTAGTGAAATAGTCACGAGAGTTTAGATTAGACAAGGCATTGATTATTTTGTTGATTCAAGTTAGTTCCGTAGTCATAGACTTCTTTCTCTTTCTAACTCACTGCCTTACAACCCACTTTAACTGCTTGAGCTTATAATTTACAACATCCATACATAAGAATCCTATAACTTCTATTGGATTTTTCCAATTAACCCGAACCAAGTCGATAAACTATTTTCCCTTCAACCATGAATGATTGAATTTAAATGGATATGCTTTAGAAATGCACTCCCCATTCCATTCATTAGAAAACTTTTGAGGTAAAAAATGGGCATCAAAACAAAAGGGGTACAACCAAAATCAACTTTATAAGAACCAATAAGATTGAAGATGATTATTTGAGCCATGGGGGTTTATTCATAATTTTTGGAGGTAAACAGTAAAAAGATTAAAAAATAAAATAAAAAGTAAAAAAACGACATTTTTGATTCGTATTTTCAACTTATCTCCCTAGGGCTTTAATCAAATTCTGAGCAGGAGCACTTGTTGGATGAATAATTTAATTCCTCACCAAAGGCCTACCTATGTTGCATGCTTTCAATGGACCATTCCACAAAAAAAATAAGAAATACATGAAAAACAAGATTGTAATCATGTTTTTCTTGTATTTCTCATTTTTCGTGTAGCATGTTCCATTGAAAGTATGCAACATGGGTGCTCCTTTGAGGAGGAATTAAATTTCACATCCAATGAGTGCTCCACCTCGAAATTTTAGTAAAAATGTAGAGAGATAAGTTGAAAATATGAGTTGAAAAAATAGTTTTTTTTTTTTTTGTTTTTGTTTTTCCCTCTAAGATTTGATGATGTAATATAATATAATTTTATAATAATCCTTAGGGCCTTAGGAGGCCCATTTTAGGCGTAAACATTTCTCTAATTTCATGAAAATTAGGTTATGGTAACATATAATAGAATTATAAATCCATGAACACAAATTCTCCAATCTACCGACCAACTCAGAATGAACAAAAGAATGGTCTAGTCTTTTGCTAATAATCCCCTCAATCCCCAATTAGTCATCCCTCCATGTAGGATGAATAGGGTCAAGTGCGATATCCAATATTGAGTTTTGTCTAAACATATCCCTGAAATATGCCGCCAATTTTTCCTCCTTACCTTTGTGCCCAAAAGCCTCATATGTTTCCAATGTCAAATTGAGATCACCTGCCAGGATGAATGAGCTGAAATCCAATAGACCACTATCATTAAAATAGTCCCAAAAAACTTTTTTGTCAGAAAATGGAGCATAACTATTGAGGATATGATGCCTTTGACTTGAGCCTCTCAAATATCCAAACAATATAATATTTGTAATCAAAGGATCAATATTTTCTAAAGGGTTGCTCGCTTTCATGCTTAGACTTCATTTTTTTGAGAAATAACTGCTTTTTCAAGTCTAGCTATCCAAACTCGACCCAAACCAAACCTTCGAGGACACTCCACTACCATATGTTCTATAGCATTGGTGAAAATATAATGGCCCCCAATATAGATCAATCGCTACCAGTAGCTCTCCATAATACTCCATTTCTACCAAAACCCAAGCAATCCTTTTTTCCAGACTCATGAAACTCCCTTCCTCCAAATAGGAAAAAAATCCAATTTGTTTCTAATCAATATGATGGCTTGTTTAAACCACAATTCTAGTGGAAGCCCCAAAAATTTTACCCATATTAATTTCCTCTTCGATACCTCCTTAAGAGGATTAAATCCCCCATGTCATGGTTGAAAAGAGAGAAACCCCCTTCCTTTAATGCAAGGAATAACTACAATATGACTGGCATCCTTTGAACATAAAAAATGAAAGGAAAACCACCCATTGAACAACACACTAATATTTGGTCTATACTTCAATAGAGGGGACCAACACTTATCCACCCATCCCTTCATCTACTCCCCCATTATCCTTAAAAATTCCCATATGAGCAGTAGCACCGTCTATCTGAGACCCTCTATCTTGTCCTAGAAAATATCTACCCCAAATATTAGACTTTGAATTTTATCCAATGTTTTAATAGCCTTTTTTTTAGTGCCGTGAGTTTTGGACCAAAAAATTGCATGCCACTGCGATAAATCGTATGCTGAACAATTATATAATTGTTAATATTGACCTCCCCTACACCATAACCGGGCTTTGGAAATACATAATTATCACAAGGACACTTCATCATTGTATTTGACTACAACCATAACCTTTATAAGCTCCTCCACCTTTGGAGAGGAAACCCCAAACAAATCCTTACCAGACAACATATGCACAAGAAAAAACATGTACAAGTTGCTATAGCAATCCGAAATGACAAAACAATCTCTAGAATTGCCTCTATTCAAATTACTTTGATAAGCCAATCATGTAAAAACTATCAAACTACAACCCTACCGAAACCTTTCCTAAATTACCAAAAAAGGGTGACCTCCCAACAATCTTCAAGAAATCCATCAGAGCTTGGACATGGTCCCACATAAGCAAGTCATGGTTGTTCCTCCACCTTACTAGGATATTTGTCCCACTATCTTGTCATGAAAACTGCATGCATGACACATCTACCTAAAAATGACATATGTCAATGAAAAACAAAAGGAATCTCCCCCTTGAAAACTAGGAGAGTGTAGCAAATATGGATTGTTTAAAAATCAAAGAAGTGCTAAAAATTTGAAAACCCAGAAAAGTAGTGCAAATTAAGGCGTCTTAATTATGAAAAAAGCGTTAAGTATTGTTCCATTCAATATTAAATTCTCCTGCATTAATGGATGTGAAAGAGAACAAAAATCCCATCGACTACAAATAATTATCCATTCAATGATCCAATTACCACGTGTTAGGATCCTATATTTCATAAGATGAATTGATTGTATTTGTGATTTTGTATATTAGATGTTGTAAATAATCTTCCATCCTGCAAATTTATTTCCAAAGGAAAAATAAAAAATAAAAATAAAACAAAATAGGGTATTATATATGTGTGTGTGTGTGTGTGTGAAAACAATAAAAAAAAATATCAAAAAAAGAAAAAAAGAATGAAGAAACCCCCAAAAAAATGTATGAAAGTGAGCAAGTCTAAATGCCACTCCAAGCAAAATAAAAAATGAGTTAATAGTACAATACTTTAGAGATTTTCAATGAAGTATACATTTTTTTTAAATGCCACATCAAAGTTAGAAGTAGATTACTTAGTTTGATCATACTATTTAAATATTATTAAACTGAATCAAATAAAAATTAGTTTAGGATAGTAAATAAATCAACCACATAGTGTAATCATGGTTGAATTTGATTAGGTAGAATAAATGGATTAACCAAATTTCATAAGCTTGGTTAATTGGCAGATAAACATAGAAAAGAAATTAAAAACCTTAGAAAAAAAGGGGCTTGCAAGTCAAAATGTGCCTGTATAATTAATAAATCATAGTTAGATTAATTACAGAAATGATCAAAGACTACAAATTTGAAGCAAAATCTGAGAATTCCTTCCTAGAGAAAAAAATGGAAGAGAAGCAGAAAGAAATGTCTGCGCTAAAACAAAAGTGCAGGCATTTGGAGGAAACAATTAATTATATGAAGAATTTATCTTTTAAGTAGACAAGAAAAAACTCTAATGCTCAAAGAAGCAAGAATTGGACTCTGGTCCATCAGGCTCCCTCAGTCAACAAACATTAATTGCAATCACCTCATTCTTCTGTATTCTGCAAAGTCTTACCACTACTAGTCTTTTATGTTATGTAGGTGTAAATTGTTGTTGAATCACTACGTAAGTATTTTTAATTGCAATTAGTAACCTTAGCATCAAAACAAGAAGAGCTTGGAAGATAGGGATTTTTTTCCCTCTGTTTCTCTTCCAAGATGCCTTCTCCCATTTTGGCTTGATTTAATGGGAGCATGTCTCCCTCTTTTTTTTTTTGGAATAGACATCCAGTAACTGACTTTGTTAAGAAGAGAAAATAGTCGCATCATTTAATCGCGATTATCATAATCTGTAATAAAGTTATGGTTGGATGCGGCACTTTTGTCATTTGTAATAAGATGGGCACATTTTTTAGTGGCCAGGATCTACCCCACCTAGATCTACATTGTTTCTTCCCCCCCACCAATTCCAAATTTTATCCAACAGGGGGGATCTGGGTAAGGAGTCTTTGCTAACCTGCTTTTGCTATGTAGCATCCTCTCATCCACTCCGCTCCACCCCCTCCAAAACAATTTTACTGCCACTACCCCCCTTAGGGCTCCCCCCTAACCTACATTCTGCTATGCTTTACCATCCACGCAACCATTTCCTCCCACTCGACCATAACCAGCCACCTAATCACCTCGCCTCTAACCATAGCATGTTATATAATCACTTCCCTTCTAACCACACCCCACCACCTAATCACCTTTCGTCCAATCCTACCCCGCTACATAATTGCCTTCCATCATCATATATCACCATGGATTACCATCCCTTCCACTACCATTCTCCTACCTACTCTCCTATCTCCCATTCCTTGCCACTTCCCATTAAAATCCAACCATTCCTAATCAAAATGTTCCTATATGCAACGAACCTGCTCCATAATGGGCCGAATGCAAAGACAAAATATAGTTGCTCTATAAAAGCCAAAAATTGCTCAGGTGGCCCCCCTTTCTTATTTTTTTTCATGATAAAGACCTACTACATCACTTGAATCCCACCTCCTCCTACCTGGCTACGCAGTCAACTGCTACAAAATCCATACAACATTTCTTTGATCAAGTACCTTTCACGACAACAAAATACAAAGTGACCAATTTTTTTTCCCAGGTAACCATTATCTTTTCTGTCTCATTGTTTTGTTTTATTATGGAACTTAAGGGAAATTCCAAAGAATCAAATGAAAACCCAATGTTACCACCACCGGTGTATTTAAACCATCAATCGTTAGTTGCCATTTATACCAAGTTGTAGAGACCAATGTGAGTTTGATCTTTATGAGCTTCACAGTTGGCTCAAACATAATTATCTTGACCTCAACGATGATTTGGGATTGTGGGACTCCCTCCTACCCCAATTTATTTTTCACCATACCTATTATTTCCTAGAATTTGTAACCCGGTGTTAGTTTCAATACATTCCCAGTCAGGGAACAGTAGTGACCCAAAATTGTGAAATACGTCTTGTCATTAATGGTCATTCAATCTTAGAGATGCTCCAAATCCAAAATCTTGATAATATGCAATATTTTCACCTATATTTCCTCATGGAAATGTATATATAAGATATATTTCCCCTAGAAAGCCAAGATATTTGAGATTTTCTTACTAGAAAATGCCCAATTTCCCAAACAAACCATCCTTATCCTGCTTCTATGTTCCCTGAGATGACCAAACATATAGTTTCAATAGTTTCATGCCTATTAGGATACCATTTTGACCAATGGGTTGATGAAATCATCCTAGCCTTTCTTTCCATGTTTTCCAAAGGAGAAAAGCCTACTACCATCTTTTGTTATGGTGATTTTTTAGCCAAAAGATTACATGAACAATTCATGAAATTTTCAATTGAAGGAGTCTTCAAGTATGCATCTATCTTGGTGTGCTTTTTTCTTTGTTATCAATTAGACATGTTTTCTTTTCATCTACAAAAGTTAGATAGTTAAGGGAACCCCCAACATGTAAATCACTAGACTTCCTTGGTGAGAAGGAACAATCTTGAATTTACATTTAGTGATTTTTTGGATCAACTTTTGCATATGGAAGCTAGTTTATTAAACGGTGATGCAGAACCAAGAATACATCCATATATTAACATAATTTTCCACCTAAGTGACTAGAACAAGAGAGGAGACTGGTATTTATACCAAATTTATACAGAGATCAGGATATATGGGTGTGAATTCCCCCTTATAAACTCCCCAATTTTTTTCCAATTCACATTTTTTCCTTAGAATTTATCAGTTTAATGGAGAACATGGACCAACTATACTTCTTGGAATCCAATGAGAAAGCACAATTCAAAATAAAAAAACAAATTGGTCCCTTCACATGCAATGCAAGATCAACAAATAAGAAGCAAATGCCATTTTGAAGCAGATGAACTTTAAGCACAGTTTTACATGGTCCTATGACCCTTTTGGTATATTTTTTAAATGTAGGGTAGAATAGAAATATGCTCCTTATGCTCATACTTCCATACTAGAGATTAATAATTTCATGAACCAAGAAGAATGGCAGGAGAATGCATTAGAGGAGGCCGAAGAAATGGCGTTGTTAACTTCATACACACTAGTAGCACAGGAAAAGGTTGAAAAAATACCAAGGGAAACCATTTCCCCTTCAATGACAAAGATTTCAGCTAAGTATTTCATAGTGTACAATAAGAGGCAAAGGACCATGGATATAGGAGAGACACAACAATAGAGTGCAAAACAAGAAGAACCTGTTATCCTAATAGGCTCAGGTATACCTTCAATATCAAGAAGAGAGGAGACCATTCCTGCATCTCGATGACCTCAATAACAATAGATACACTTGTTTGATCACCAACAGAAGAGATGGAACAAAGCAAGAAAGATCAGAGTATTTTTTCCATCTACAAAAAATTTAAAGAAAAGAATCAGGCACTCAAGGCTACTACATTTTCATAGTTTTGGAAGAAAACAACCACCACCCAACATAGGCTTCTTTCGACCTTTGATACTGAGAAGAGAAAATTGCATGTTTCTTTCCTGGAGCCCAAAGTTGCTTAGCCTTGATCAACAGATGACTACAAGCAGTCCATTTTCTCTTTTGATACATATATGATCCATCCTATAGACCAAATGGACTTCCATAAGCAGTCCGATGAGATGATTTACAAAAGCATCACAAATTCAACCATGGCTACAATAAGTTCAAAGTTTATGTAAAAAGAATTCAAGCACGTTAAAACTGGAAAGGATTTCTTCTCTCACCAAAGACACAAAGATAATGTCTTTGGAATATCTTCTCATTAAATTGGATATGATCCCAACAATATAACATCAGCGAAGGAGATTATAAAGAATAAAAATGTAGACATAACAACATTGAGAAAGAAACTTAAGCTCCCCTCCACTGAAGATCCACAAACTAAGGAATATGGAGAGTAGGAAAAGAAAAAATAGAATCTTTTCAAAATTATTATTGAACACAACAATGAAATTTCTAAGATGGAGAAAGGAATGGAAATGCTCCTGAAAGAAAAATAACAACAAACAATTTCAATGCAGGATATTCCTTTGGCTACGATTCCAGTGACAGGTACATCGACGACAGCAGCTTCAACATTAGAAAAAACTTAAACCATAGTTATAACAGCAAAAGAACAATCCAACAACACACCATTAGACTTAGCCAAAGAAATGGAAAACATGTCCATTAAAGACCAAGAGATTGAGAAGTTGACCGCAAAACTGGACAATTTGCAAGAACAAAAAATTAATGAGGACACTGTATATCTGGTTGAGTTACAGAAAACACAAAAGCTCACACAAAGGATAGAATATCTAGAAAACCAATTCAATATGGCTGACACCATGGAAAAAGGTAAAGAGAACATATGGCTGGAGATAAATGAGGCCATCACAAAGATATAACCATCCATTAAGATCATCTTTGAACAAGATGAATTGGTGTAGAAATCAAAAAGACTCTTAACACATGTGAAAAGGGACCTTGGCATGAGACCCAGTAACGCCACTGCTCTGATAAGTTTTTTAAATTGATAATCAAGAGAAGAATTGGAAGAGCTAGATGCAGAGGAAAAATTAGATAGCATCTTGGAAGTTAGAAAAGTTCTCGCTAAGAGAAACTTGATACTACAATTAGAGAGAAAATGCAATGGTCTGGAGACTATCATACAGAGGTTTCATAAGAAATTTAATATATCACATCAAAAAGGTCTCCCTAGTCTAGAAGGGATTGGAGATACATTGGTCAAGCTTGAAGATTATCAACAAAAACTGTACTCCATTGCTAGAGACAAGCCAAAATTTTCTAAGATTATGGGTACAATTACAGGAAAAGCATTCATGGAAGGCCTCAGTTATGACCTACTAATTAAACATGAAATTAGTCATTTGTTTCTTGGAAAGCCTACTTTCGAGAAATACACAAAGGTGAATTAGACATATTGGAAGCTAATTAAGTTTACACTTCCAAATGAGGAGAAGTGGAAAAAATGGGGTGAGTTACTAGATTAAATAGTCATTGATCTTCCAGAAGAAAATTAAACAACAAAGCCTCTATTTTTCATATCTAGTCATCACTAGAAACCTAGGAAAAAACGGCTAGCACCTTTAGCAGTTTCAAATTTCCTAGTTTTAGATTCTATTTTTATAATAAGTTTGAGATACTTTTAGTAAGAAATTCTATATATTTTATAAGGAAGATATTTTGTAATTTTTTTATAAAAAGTTCATAATTGAAAGTATTAGTGTTGGGACTTGTACTGAGAAAGAATACCATTTATTGTAGAGCTAATCACTAAGATTAAGTGACCATTTACATTAATACAAGCAAGTTGTTCCAAGATTCATGTGTCATATCTATTGGTGAAGTGCTTCTTACTGTAAGCTTGTTACTTCTTTGTTTTCGTATGTGTTTCTTTCCTCTATTGTTTTAAAGAAAATTAAGTTCAAAATTTGTTTCGTAACACTTTGTTCTGGATTAAAACAATATCAATGTTTTGCACTCAAGTTTAAATATAGAATTGGGGTAAAAATGCTCTATATTTAAAGTGAATCTTAATTCGTTCCTCCTTCTGCATTTCACAGACTACAAGGATTCAGTAGTATGCCTACCTTGCTCTGTTCCACTTAAGATGGATTGTTTCTGTAGGTGATCATTTTAAACCCTTCTGAATCCATTTCCCAATGACCTTCCTTTGTTATTCCAACCAAACCAATTCAAAAACCAAACTCTGAATTGTCCCAACTAGCCTAAAATTCTAAAATCAACAAAGTTAAATCTAAAAGAGAGACCCCTCTCTGAAGTTGGCAGGGGCTAGATCTCAGTTTCCAAATTGATGCTGTGGTTACCTTTGTAATTTCTTTCGAAACCTTAAGAAAATTATGGAGTGTTAACATCCCAGTGACGATACTCATGAACTCAAACAAATCTGATTTTTATTTCCCTGGTAAATTTTTGTTTCAGTACTTAGAGTTATTTCTAGGTTTTGTGGCTTAGAAAGTGATTTTGATTTAAGGATGTGTTCCACTTCATGAGTTGTAGATATCTCATCCATGAATACTTAGTAATATATCTAGCTCCTAAAATAATTTGTACTATAGCTAATCCAGATCGAAATCCATTGAAAATTGTAGATAATATAGAAGCAATCCTTAGAAAGAAAAGTTTAGCTAAAAGTTTCACTGAAAGTTAGGAAAGTAATAATCCTCTCCCTAGGTTTAATTCTCTATATGAAGGTTTTGAAACAGTAGAAGAGATAGAATTTGATTTACCATCTGAACATATCCTCTTCCGAACTAAATCACCCAGTTTTGTAGTTGAAACTGTTTTTTGATGAAATCATTTTAAAACCTTACACTTCAAAACATAGAACTCTGAAATCAAACTCTAAAGATGATGTCATTAAAAAAAAAAAAAAAATGAAGTGTTGGTGTCTGAACTAGATCAATTTGTATATAAAACTCTTGAATCACCTAAATCCTCACATTCGTCTTCCACTGCTTCATCGCCAACTCCTCCAGTAATTACACCTAATTTTTCTGTTCCATCTGAAATACCAGGTGTTCATACAATTCCTTTTATCACTACTATTTTTGTCCCTTTAGAATTGTATATTGTTTCTATTCCTGTACAAATTCATTCTATTTCTAATGCCCCTATAATAACCACCCCCATTTTCACTACATCCATTTCATCTTCAACCACTACCACTTCTACATCAACACAACAAAGTGTAATTAAACCCCCTTCCATACCTTCTATATGCACACCTATTGTAATCCCATCCGCATCTCAAACACTAATCATGGTAGGTCGATATTCCCCCTTAGTCCTTCCTCCACAGCTAAATGCAATTCCTCAAGGTTACCAGAGTAGGATTCCTCAATTTGATAGCACGAGGTTCATAACTTCTCAACAACATATTGATAAAATGAATGAGTACTTAGACCTCCAAGAGATAGAAGATGTTGATGTAAAAATGATATTGTTTGTTCAAAGTCTCACTAGCGAGGTTAAAAAATGGTTTAAAGGGTTACCAACTAAATCTATCCTGAACCTTGCTCAATTTCATGACAATTTTCTAAGAAGATGGGAAGTGAAAAAGAATTGTCCACGAATTTTGGTAGAATATGAAAGTATCAAAAGATCCTGAGATGAATTAGTCCAAGACTATTATACGATATTAAACAATATCTATAACTCTGTCCTTACAACAATACAACCTCCTCTGGGGCTAGCCTTGATTAATTTTCCATATGGTTTTGAACTTAATATGTCATAGTAAATAAGAGAAATAAACCTTGCAACCCTAGAGGAAATGTAGAGAAAACACAGTTAATGTTGAAGAAAATCTGTTAGCAAAGAGAGCTAGAATGAAAGTTGAAAGGAGAGTTACTATAAAAGGGGAACAAGCTTCTTCTTCCTATGATGTTAAGTTGCACACTTTAGTAAGAATAATGGAGAATATGATGGAGAGAATTTCTATAGCTGAAAGAACCCCTCCAATAAAAAACCAAGGTGGTTCCCAAATTAGAAATCCAAATTTTAGGAAAAACTAGCCTCAGATTAAACATAGAGAGTAGAGAGGCCAAAATGACCAACAACAAATTAGACCTCCATTTCAAGAAAACTATGCAGATGAGGAAGCCGACATACTTGAAGATCTAGAGGAAAATGAAATAAATTTGTTTGAGGAAGACGAAGCTGACCATATTTCCCTGACTAAGGAAGAGGAAGACATTTTCCTAGTCTCACTACCAAAAACCATTCCATTAGACTTTCAAGACTACAAACTAGGATATCAGAATGCAATTATGGAAGTGCATAGACAATATAATTTGAGGAGTAAAAATACTACTGACACTCGTCCCAAAAAGACTCTTGAAACTCCTCCTAAAAGGACCCAAATGTTGGAAATAATACTGAGAGGGGGGGAGGTGAATCAGTATTATTAGGTCAACTATTTTTCAATTTATACATAGATTTGTATATGCTACTTAGGTTAGTGAAACCAACGTATATACGCAACTTCAGTTAAGGAAACTAATGTATAAAATATAATTTAATTATTCTTCAGATGCTGATGTTAGAACCATATAAACATTAACCAGGAATAAAAAAATAATGCAGATAGTCACACACAAGAACACAAGATATAAGGTGGAGACCTAATGTGGGTGAAAACCACCTGCTACAAGTTGTCTCTATCTTCTTTCAATTAGAAACTTCTTTTTACAATGATTCTGTACTGGTGTAGTCTTATACTAGTACATAGGCTGCAACCTGTAGAAGGCTACAACCTTCTCTCTTTCTCCAGCTTCTCCTAGAAGGGAGCTGCAACCCCCTGAGCTCTTATACTAGCTAAGGTACTAGTACGTAGGTGCTGACCTACAGAAGGCTACAACCTTGTCCTTTCTTCCAGGGACCACGTTTCATAAATTTTTAGACTGGATCCATGAATAACATTAATCAAACATCAAGTATATCTGCGTCAACCAATATTCTTTGTACAACCCAATACTGAATCAAACAATCACTTCTCTTAATGCTGTAACTAGATAATAACAGTGACCAGACACCAATATTGAACCCAAAATACTGCAGCAATAAACCAAAGTAGCTAAAACATATTTTATGAGACGTACGTTACCTCAAAATGAGGAGCTTGCGTGCACAATCTTTTGTATGAAGGAAAACCTGCATATACGCTTCTTTGAATTACTAAAATAGCATGTATATGCACCTTCACTGTGCAGAACCTGCGTACAGATCTATGAAAGACAATTTTCGATTTTCAAGTATTCAAGGACTAATATTACCCAGAATATCAGATTCATAGATCAATTCATGCATCAAATATAATAGATCAGAATCACACAAAGATACTACAATTCAAGTCTTGAGATTTGACCCTTCAATATGACTTATCCATCTTGTAACGCTCAGGTTCCTCCTTGATTCAGATCTAGCTATGCACCATAAGCTAATCACCAGTATTCCAGATCTTTCTCCTCATAAGATATTCAACACTTGAGTCGATATCCTTGCCAAATGATTTCCTTTCCCTTTTATTACCTTAGGCCTTACTCAAACCATGGTACAAAACTATTATAGAACCAATACTAGGGACCCAATACCTGGGTTCAACATTTTGGATGCAATACCAAGGACCAAAACCATAGGTTTAAATATGTCGGACTAAATGCCATGGACCAACCATAAGTTTTCCCACATGTACGCGCTTTTATTTGCATGAAAGTGCGTGCATACGTATATGCGCCTTTTGATTAGAAATCCCACGTGTATACGTGCCTTTGTTACAAGGAACCTGCGTATAACTCATTTTCTTTCATTTTGAGAGCCTGAACTATGATCTACCATTGGAGTGAGTTGCCATCAAGGAAAACACCTGTGCCATATAGCCAAACTTGTGTCATAATGCAAACAATCTCCCCCTTTGGACATGATGGCAACCCCAAGTCACTCAAAATCATCCTCCCCCTTTGACAACAAGGGCAAAGGGTTATGCTCCCCTTGAGTTCATGTTGAATTCTCTGTTCTGCTATGCTGTCCATGCTCTCCCTGACTGTAGGGAAGGTCTACAAGAAGATGTTCTTCAAAAGAAACATGACTTTATACATCATAAATGACCTTCCTGTCACTACAGAGTCATACATCCATCCATCTCCCAACCAAGTGGGAATATACCAATATTGACTCTTCTACCCAACCATGTGGGGATACATGATAAAACAAGAACATTACATCATCCACCCCAAGAATAGTGGGGAAACCAAGATAGGCCGTTACATGACCTTGATAAGAAAATAAATACAAGACATAGAGTTGAAATATGATAGTTATCAATAAGCAACCTCTGTCAATCATCATTCAAACCAGCAACCATGTTCTCCTTCTACACTTGAAACCAACACAACTTTGAATCAAGATCTTCTAAGATAATGCCAAAAATTCGTCATTAGAAGAATATATATGCTCCCCCTGAACCTGTGCTAGATGGTCTCGGTCAGACCCATATCAGACTCTTTTTACCCAGAGCCTGGCCCACTGATTGTCTTGAATCAACATATACCCAACTATATCCACATAAACCAGTGTATGTATGCGTATCAACCTCATGAAACTCGTGTACAACCACTTTTCTTTGAAACATACAAGATTCAACAGCAAGATGATGCATCAACTACCCCCAGCTTCTGTATGAGGTATTCAAATGTCTCCCTAGGCAGTGGTTTGATGAGTATATCAACAACTTGTTCCTTAGAGGGAACATACTCCAATTTGACCTTTTGTTCAAGCACTTATTCCCCGAGAAAATGATGCTTGATGGGTATGTGCTTAGTCTTTGAATGCATGACAAGATTCTTTGAAATACTAATTGCACTTGTATTATCATAGAAGATGGATATAGGTGGAGTACAAGTGATTTGAAAAACTTGCAAAGTTTGCATCATCCAAAGGAGTTGTGTGCACCAAGATGCAGTAGCCACATATTCTACTTCAGCTATAGATAAAGCAATTGAACTTTGTTTCTTGTTGAACCAAGATGCTAATCTAGAACCCATAAAGAATGCACCCCCACTAGTGCTTTTTCTGACATCCACACTTCATGCCCAATCTGCATCTGTATATGCATGAAGTGTGAGATCTACATCTCTAGGATACCATAAGCCATAGTTTTGTGTTCCTTGAAGATATTTGAAAATCCTCTTAATTGCCTGAAGGTGTGCTTCCTTTGGATTTGCCTGAAATCTTCCAACTATTCCTATTGCATGCATGATGTCTGGCCGGGTACCTGTCAGATAGAGCAGACTACTAATCATGGATCTATAGGTTGGTTGATGTACTACTGTTGATTCATCATTAGCACTGAGGCTACATCCTGTTACCATAGGGGTACATACCAGTTTCGAATCTTCCATGCCACATTTCTTCAAGATCTGCTTTAGGAACTTGGTTTGTGATAAAAAGACACCATCTTTATTTTGTTGGATTTGTAAACCAAGGAAATATGTCAGCTCACCAATCAAGGACATTTCAAATTCTTTCTGCATCACCAAAGCAAAGTTTTGACTCATGACTTCTTCATTGCTGCCAAAGATGATATCATCAACATATACAACAGGTATTAGCAATTTATCATTATCAATTTTTACATATAGATTGCTATCTGCTGATCCTTTTGAGAAACCTTGTTGATGGAGGTATTTGTCCAGACGATAGTACCAAGCCCTTGGAGGCTGTTTAAGACTATATAGTGCCTTCTTAAGTCTGCATTGAAGTTTTGGATCATTTCCAAGGATAGATCCATCTGATTGCTCAATATACACTTCTTCTTCTAAGTCCCCATTTAAAAAGGTAGATTTCACATCCATTTGAAATACTTTGAACTTTGGAAAGCTAGAGAGAGCAAGGAACATTCTTATAGCCTCTAGTCTAGCAACTGGTTCAACAGTTTCTTCAAAGTCAATACCTTCTTGTTGTGCATACCCTTTACAAACATGTCTGGCCTTGCTTCTAATGACTGCTCCATTTTCATTCAGCTTATTTTTGAATATCCATTGTTTCCCTATTACATTCTTATCTTTTGTTGTAGGGACCAACTCCTAAGTATTATTTTTTTAAATCTGCTTAAGTTCTTCATCCATGGCCTTGACCGAACATTCGTATTTACATGATTCTCTTACATTTTGTGGTTTAGTGGAGGAGAGCAATGCTAGATAGCTTGAAGCTTCAGAAATACTTCTTGTTTGTACACTTGCCTCTTTCTGTCCCAAAATCTGAGTCTCTGGATGGTTCTTCTAGACATATCTGCATGGAGTATTTTATTCTATCCTTATCCATTCTTCTAGTGCCTCATGGGTTTCTTCTTCATCATGAATCTGATTTGATGTTTAAGAATAGTCCTCATCATCTTCGAAATCTTCATATTTTACTTGCCTAGGAGTGTTTCCTTCTACATCAACCACTACATCAATAATTTCAACAATTTTTCCAAGTCATTTATTGTAACACTTGTATTCTTTGCTATGGGGAGATTAACCAAGGAGAATGCCTTCGTCTGCTCTAGGTTCAAACTTGCCAAGGTTTTCATCAGTCCTTTTGTTGTAGCATTTGCTTCCAAAAATTTTGAAGTATTTTACCGTGGGAGTCTTACCATACCAAATTTCATGAGGAGGCTGAGTGCTTTTTACTCAGATGTTTGTTTTGTTGAGAATAGCAACTGTAGCAAATGTGGCTTCACCACAGAAGGTTGCGGGAGTTCCAGACTCATCAAGCATAGCACGAGCCATTTGTTGAACCACTGTGTTCATCCTTTCCACTACTCCCTTTTGCTAAGGAGTCCTTGTAGTAGAAAATTCCCTTGTTATTCCATGTTCTTCCCAAAAATTGAAAAATTCATCTGAGGTAAATTGTCCTCCTTGATCAGACGATTCTGCGATCTGATTCATTTTCAACCAATGGTTTGAATGCTTTGAACTTTTTGAAAGCTTCATCTTTGTACTTCATAAGTCCTATCCAACACATCCTTGAAAAGTCGTCAATGAACAATATGAAGTACTCTTCTCCTCGAGGTGACCTCTTTCTAGTTGGACCACATATATCAGTATGGAAAAGTTCAAGTGGCCTGCTAGCTGATGCTTCCTTCTCAGGGAAATTAGTTCTGGCTTGTTTACCAAATTGACATGATTTGCATATTGTATTGTCTGGAATTCTAATGTCAGGGAGATCACGAACCGCCTGATATTTGCATGCTTTCCTTATTTGAGAGAAGCTTAGATGCCCCAATCTTCTGTGCCATAGCCAGTGTTCATCATTCTTGCTTAGATAGCATTGTTGTTGTCCTCCTTTGAGTACATATAAATTATTTTGAGTTCTTATGCCTTTGATCACTGTTTTTCCTATATCAAGCTCACAAACAATACATCCATTTGATCAAAGTATTACCTCAGTTCCTTGATCACACATTTGAATGACACTCAATAGATTATGCTTTAAGCCATCAACATACGTAACATTTCCAGCTTTGACCTTCTCTTTCAACGAATAGAACCCTTACCTTTTATGAATGCTGGGGTGTCATTTCCAAATGATACATTCTTTTCCTTTTCTAAGGCACTATATGTCTGCAGTTTTTCCTTATCATCTGTCATATGTTTCGAGCATCCACTGTCGATGTACCACTGATTTTCCTGTCCTTCTCCATATAAGGCTATCCCACATCTTTCTGGTTGTGGTTATTTCTTTCTCCATGTTTTGGGACTAAATGAAGCTTGCTCCTTCTGAGTTGTTTGCCGCAACCTACTCCTGCATTTAGAGTCTTCATGAACAAAATTGTTACAAATAGAACATTTTATTTCATTTTCAAGAGCAGAAAAGTTATTGTAGGTCCTTTTCATGATCCTAGTCATACTCCTTTGTTTTTGAGCTTCCCTAGTCATGATGGTCTTGTAGGCAACACATTGAGTAGCTTTGTGACCAAAGTTATGACAAGAGAAACATTGGCCATTGAAGAAATTCCTACAATTATCAAACCTACCAACCAAATGATTGTAGTTTCTATTGACACCCATTCTTGAGGTAAATTGAGAATGACTTACCTATGGTTGGTTGAAGCTTTTGTTCATCCTTGAAGTATATTGCCCCTGATTTACTTGGTAATCTTTGTTCATTCTTGAAGAAAATTGTCCCTGATTTACCTGGTGATCTGCATTATGCTTTTGCTGTCAATTGTCAACCTGTTCATCTTTCCTTGCTACATCAAGATAACTTTTGGAGGTGGATGGCTTCTGTGCTTTCTTCTATGCTTGAGACGCTTCTTCAGAATATCCAAGACCTGTCCTGATTAGAGGAGAACGCTACACTTTGATCATTTCATCTAAAGTTTCAGATCCTCTAGAAAATCTAAGATTAAGGGCTTTTGTTTTCTCAATTTCTTTGATAAGTCCCACAATTTCACATTCTAACTCTTCATTGTGTTTATCTCTTTCAGGTAGTTGGAATGTCAGAGTATCTATGTTCATATTCTTTTCTTCAAAACAAATTTTAAGTTTAGAAATTTCTTCATAAAGACCTTCTTCATTTATAGCATCTAAGAAATCATCATCTTCAAAGGCCATCAAAAGTATATCATCATTACCTTGTTCATCTTCATCACTATTTGAAATTCCATCACTGTCTTCATGAGTATAATAGCTCCTTTTACTTACATTCTGTTTTATGTGCCATCTAATTGGATCCTTACCTTTATCTTTATGAGGACACTTGGCAGCATAGTGACCCACTCTTCCACAAGCAAATCATTTGAAAGGTAGCTTACCTCTGAATCTTCCAGTTCCTTGTTGAAGGCTCTTGACAAAATTTGATTCTTCCTCTTCTTCTGACATACGTCCTGAATGATTGTGATCTCCTTTTCTTGAGGCTTTTAATTCATCTTCTCTCCTATCTGATGGCCCACCTTTTCTCATTTCGTAAGCAGTTAGGATTCTGTGCAGCTGTGACATGGTAAGGCTCTGTAGATTCTGCTTTTATTCTATGGCAGAAACTTTTGAATCAAACTTAGGAGACAAAGATCTTAGACCTTTTCAACCAAAACAACTTCTTTTATTTCTTCACCCAAGTTTTTCATACAATTAACATTCTCATCTATACGTAGGAAATAGTTAGCCATGCTTTTGTCATTGTGCATTCTGAGATTTTCATATTGACTTCTGACAGTTTGTAGTTTAGCTCGTTTTACTTGATCATCTCCTTCATAGCTCAGAATGATCTTGTCCCATATTATTTTGCGGTTTTGAGCTACATAACCTTGATGAATTCTGATTGAGATAGACTCCCTAATAAAGTATTGTCAGCCTTGGCATTCGTTTCATACTACTTTTTACTAGCCGTATCTGAAGGAGTTGCTGATGGAAATGTGTATCCTGTTTCTATGATATCCTAGACTTCTGTCCCAGGAGATTGAGGATAGGTTGTGATTCTTACCTTCCAATAGATGAAGTTGCTCCCATCAAAAATTGGTGGCCTAATTGATGCCTCCTTTTCGTAGTTGCTCATGATCATAGATCTTCCTTCAAGCAATCAAGCTTCTTCTGAAGGACCTTCTCTCATACAAATTTTTGGAAATAATACTGGGGGGGGGGGGGGGGGGTGAATCAGTATTATCAGGTCAATTATTTTTCAATTTATACACAGATTTGTATACACTACTTAGGTTAGTGAAACCAGTGTATATACGCAACTTCAGTTAAGGAAACTAGAATATAACTTATAATTTAATTATTCTTCAGATGCTGATGTGAGAACCATATAAATATTAACCAGGGATAGAAAAATAATGCAGACAGTCACACATAAGAACACAAGATATAAGGTGGAAACCCAATGTGGGTGAAAACCACCTGCTGCAATTTGTCTCTATCTTCTTTCAATTAGAAACTTCTTTTTACAATGATTCTGTATTGGTGCAATCTTATACCAGTATGCAGGCTGCAACATGCAGAAGGCTACAACCTTTTCTCATTCTCTAACTTCTTCTGGAAGGGAGATACAACCCCCTTAGTTATTGTACCAGCTAAGGTACTAGTATGTAGGTGCTGATGTACAGAAGGTTACAACCTTCTCTTTTCTTCTAGAGACCACGTTTCATAATTTTTCAAACTGGATCCATGAATAACATTAATCGAACATCAAGTATATTTGCATCAACCAATATTCTTTTTACAACCCAATACTGAATCAAACAATCACTTCTCTGAATGCTATAACCAGATAATAATAGTGACCAAACACCAATCTTGAACCCAGAATACTGCAACAGTAAACCAAAGTAGCTAAAACATATTTTATGAGACATACGCTACTTCAAAATGAGCAACCTGCATGCACATGCTTCTGTATGAAGGAAAAACTATGTATACACTTATTTGAATTACTGAAATAGTGTGTATACGCACCTTCACTGCGTCGAACCTGCACACAGATCTATGAAAAACAGTTTTCCCTTTTCAAGTATTCAAGCAATAATTATACCCAGATTATCAGATTCATAGATCAATTCATGCGTTAAATATAATAGATCAGAATCACACAAAGATACTACAATTCAAGTCTTGAGATTTGAGCCTTCAATAGGACTTATCCATCTTGTAATGCTCAGGTTCCTCCTTGATTCAGATCTTGCTATGCACCATAAGCTAAACACCAATATTCCAGATCTTACTCCTCATAAGATATTCAACACTTGAGTCGATACCCTTGCCAAATGATTTATTTTCCCTTTTATAGCCTTAGGCCTTACTCAAACCATGGTCCAAAACCATTATAGAAGCAATACTAGGGACCCAATACCTGGGTTCAACATTTTGGATGCAATACCAAGGACCAAAACCATAGGTTTAAATATGTCAGACTAGATACCATGGACCAACCATAAGGTTTCCCACATGTACATGCTTTTCTTTGCATGAAAGTGTGTGCATACCTATACGCGCCTTTTGATTAGCAATCCCGCGTGTATACGCGCCTTTGTTACGAGGAACCCGCGTATACCTCATTTTCTTTCATTCTAAGAGCCTGAATTGTGATCTGCCATTTGAGTGAGTTGCCATCAAGGAAAACACATGTGCCATAGAGCCAAACCTGTGTCATAATTCCAACACCAAAATGATATCCCTTCTACTAGTCAACCTAAAGATGTTTCTCAGAAGTTAACTTTTAAAAAAATTGATGCAACCACTAAAGAAATATGAAAACTTCCTACACCTTTTAGCATTGAAAACAAACTGGCTAAAGTAAAAATTTCCATTCTTCTCATTGAATTAAAAAATAAAAATGCATATAGATCACAAGTTATAAAAACTTTAAAGATATGGGAAGGTACTGACGCAGTGAATTTGGCTGATGACTGATGTGGGTTATTGTTTGGGCCTGAGGTTATAGGAAAATATCAAGATGGTAATGTACCCCCTTTCTACGTTAGCTTAAACATTCATGATCAAATTCTACACAATCTTATGCTTGATTCTGGAGCCTCGCATAATCTAATGCCTAGAGCTATTATGGAGAAACTAGGCTTAGGCATAGCCAGACCTTACAAAGACTTATATTCATTTGATTCAAGTAAATTCAAATGCTTAGGATTAATCAAATATTTATGTGTTACTTTAGTCCAAATACCAACAAAAAGCTTGGTAATGGAAATTGTGGTAGAAGACATACCTCCGAAGTATGGAATGTTGCTCTCTAGATCCCAGGGAGAAAAATTACAAGGGAATTTCCAAATAGATATGGCTCATGCTACAATTCTAGTTTTTGGTGAACCAAGAAGATTATACATGGAAACACTAATGAAGTACATGGTAAGTAGTCATGAAAAACCCAACAATTACCCCTTGTATTTACTACATTAAGACATGGATTCATTTATTTTGTACAATAATGAATGTGTAGAAAATCAAGTTTCATCCCTAGAAGCTGAAAATAGTGATACAAAGGAAATAAAATTGGATTCTGAGGAAAAATATGTAAAGGGAGTTTCTCTATGGAATATGATTTTTGATGGGGCTGTAAGTAAGGATGGGGTAGGGGCATGCATTTTTATTGTAAAATCATCCACAAATGTGGGTAAGTGCCATGGTTACAAACTAAATTTTTAGTGTACTAATAACATAGCTGAATATGAAGCACTGGTCCTAGGGCTGCAAATTTTAAAGAGACTAGGGAGCAAATGAATTTCTGTGCAAGGGGATTATGAGATAATAATTACTCAAATTAAGGGTGAATATGATGTTAAACACCCTAGTCTAAGAGTCTATAGAGATGAACTTTTGGAATTTTTGCAATGCTTTTCTGAATATGATTTGTCTGTCATTCCTAGAGGCCAAAATATTTTAGCTAATGACTTGGTTGTTTCAGCCATCACTTGTAAAATTCCTTTTCATTCCAATAGGAAATATGTGGTGCAAGTGAAACATAAGCAAACTGTTCATGATAATGTAAGTTATTGGAAAGTTCTTGGTAATGATAAACAAATAGGAAATTTTTTACAAATGAAAGATGAATTCGAGTCTGTAAATATTGATATAGACAATGATATAAATGAAAATGAAAAAGAAAAAGAAATAGTGGTTAATGAAATTGATGATAATCAAGAAGAACTTGGGGTTCTGTAATTAAAGGAAAATGTGTTACAAAGAGGATTGGTACCATTTGAAGATATTTTTTTTACTTTGATGATGTACCCAAAAATAGAACCTATAGGAGATGATGTAGAGGCTTGTAACATAAGAACTACAAAGGACCCCAAAATTGTCAAAGTGTCCAAGTCCCTACGTCCTAAAGAAAAACAAAAATAGATTGAGCTTTTTGAAGAATTCATTGATGTGTTTGCCTGGAGCTATGAAGACATAAAATATTATGATACAAATATCATTCAGCACACCATTCCTACCAGGGAAGAACAAAATCCTTTTAAACAAAAATTGAGAAGAATAAACCCAGTTTTTCTACCTTTGATAGTAAAAGAAGTCAAGGGACTTTTCGATGCAAAGATCATTGTACCTCTCACATTTTTGAAATGGGTCTCAAATATTGTACCTACTAGGAAGAAAACAAGTGAAATTAGGCTTTGTGTAGATTTTAGAAATATCAACAAGGTTTCTTTGAAAGATAACTATCCCCTACCTAAAATGAACCATATCCTACAAAGGGTAGTTGGCTCCAGTAGAATCTCATTGCTGGATGGTTTCTTATGATACAACCAGCTTTTGGTTCCTCCTAATGACCAACGCAAAACAACATACACTACACGCTGGGGCATGTTTATGTATGTAAAAATTCCTTTTGGCCTTATGAATGTTGGGGCCACCTTCCAGAGAGAAATGGACATAGCCTTTGCTATTGAAACCAACAAATTTATTGTGATTTACCTAGATGATATAACTATGTTTTCAAAGACAGATGAAGAACACTTGTCTCCTTTAAGGAGAATCTTTGAAAAATGCAGCAAATATGGCATCTCTTTGAATCCTAAGAAAACATTGTTCGGTTTGGAGGAGGGAAAACTTATAGGTCATAGCATTTCTAAAGAAGGTATTAGAATAGATCCTAGCAGAGTCGAAGCCATCTCCAAATCGACCCACCTAGAAATAAGAAAGAAGTTCAATCCTTCATTGGGAGAATAAATTTCCTCGAGAGGTTTATTCCTAACTTGGATGAAATTTTAAGATCAATTACAAATATGTTAAAGAAAGAAATGGAAATAAAATGGAATACTAAAGCCAAGAAATCCTTTAGAGATGTAAAGTTATCTTTAACTAATACTCCTATTTTAATAAGCCCTGACTTTACTAAGGATTTTATGATTTTTTATTTTGCATTTGATAATACTATTGTAGCTATTTTATTGTAGAAAAATAGTGAGTTCCATGAGCAACCCATAGATTTTTTCATCAGAGCTGTGAGGGATGCATCTCTGAAGTAAGAAAACACGAAGAAATAAGCCTTTGATTTGGTGAAGGCATTAAAAGATTTTAGGGTGTACATCCTACATTCACATATCATTGCATTTGTCCCAAGTGTTGTTGTAAAAGATATTCTAACACAGACTGACTCAGATGATAGGAGAGGGAAATGGATTATTTTGATCCTAGAGTATGACATTGAAATCAAACCAACCAATCTCATAAAAGGTCAGGGACTAGAAAAACTAATGGCTGAATCCAATTTCCATGCACCAAATATCAATTATATCACTACATTATATGAACATGAATATCTAGTGACTCCACAGGTATAGGAAGCCTTTGCTACTTCATCATGGTATGTAGACATTATCTTTGTATGGAAAAAATTACAAGATCATCCTAGTTTAACTAAAACAAAAATAGGTTTCTGAAACTGAAATCTGTGAAATTTTGTATTTTAGATAAGAATGTATATTGGAAATACTCTGGAGGTCTTTTACTAATTTTTTTATTGCAATATGAAGCTGACAATGTTATGTAAGAGTTTCATCAAGGAGATTGTTGAGGCCATTTGTATTGGAAAACTATTTCCAACAAAATCTTCAGGGTTGGTTTTTATTGGCCAATCTTGTTCTCAGATGTGCATAAAAAAGTCACCACTTTCCACCAATGTCAAATATTTGAAGTTAAAAAAAGTTGTTGCCTTTACCCTTGAAATCCATCTTAGTCCAAAACTCGTTTTCAACAGTGGGGTTTAGGTTTCATTGGTGAACTTCATCCAAGCTCCTTAGTCCAACATAGATGGATATTAAAAGCCACTGATTATTTTACCAAGTGGATTGAAGCTATCCCAACTTAGTAAGCAACAAACATTGTCATTATCCAATTTTTGGAAAACCACATTATGTTTAGGTTTCGGTGTCCCCATAAAATTATCACTGACAATGTTGTTGCATTTAAGTCCAAGAAAATGGTTGACCTTTGCAATAAATACCATATCACATTAGGTCACTGAACTACCTATTAGCCATAAGGAAATGGGCTATGTGAGTCCTCGAACAAGATTTTAGTCAACATCATAAAAATCTGCTACAGGAGAATAAAAAATCTACTCCAAGAGAATAAAAAGTTGATCAATGCTTTGTGGAATGATCGAATTAGCACTAAACGCTCTATTGGAATGTCTCCATTCCAAATACTATATGGATTTGATGTTATTTTTCTTGCTTCTCTAGGAGTACTTGTGTTAAAACTGTTGCAGGAGTCACAAGTGGAAAGCAATGATCTACAAAGAAGAGTCAACTAAACTATACAACTGCAGGAGCTCGAGGAGGAAGTTTATAACAAATCTCAGCTTATTCAAGACAACATCAAAAATATATATGACAGAAGAAAAAAGTAAATGACTTCCAGTTAGGTGACCTGGTGTTAAAATGAGATTCAAGGAATGAAGACAAGGGCAAACATGGTAAGTTTGACAAATTCTAGAAAGGGCCATATAAAATTGAAGCTTTCAGAGGCAATAATGCATTTTTCTTTAAGGACTTGAATGAAGAAACACTGCCTGGTGGACCTATCAATGGCGGACTTCTTAAGCACTATTTTCTTCAATGTTCAATCAATTTCATTTTAGATCCATTTTATATATGTCATTTTACTATTCTATTGCAAGAGTGAGGGTGACTCACATCAAAAGTTGAAGCACGATGAGAAGGCCCTAAGATTTTGGTGATTTTTTGCCCATATTGGTAAATAAGATTAGATGGATCAGATTCAGTTGTAGAATAAAGACAACATGCTCAATGGATCAAGGCTACTGATCTACATCGTTCTTGACACCTCACAAGGAGGTGCCATCTCCATTGGAGCCACTGTTAGGGTCCTATATTTCATAAGATGACTTTATTATATCTTTGATTTTGTATATTAGATGTTGTAATTAATATTCCATCCTGCAAATTTATTTCCAAAGGAAAAAGAAAAATAGAAAAAACAAAAAAAAAAACAAAAGAGGGTATAAAAAAATGTATATATGTGAAAACAATAAAATAAAAAATATTAGAAAAAAAAGAGAGAAAAAGAATGAAGAAGCCCCACAAGAAAAATATTTATGAAAGTAAGCAAGTCTAATTTCCACTCCAACCAAAATAAAAAAATGCAAATACTTTAGATATTTCAATGAAGTGCACAACTTGTTTAAATGCAAATTCAAAGCTAGAAGTAGATTACTTAGTTTGATCATACTTTTTAAAGATGACTAAACTGAATCAAATAAAAATTTGTTTAGGATAGTAAATAAATCAACCACATAGTGTAATCATGTTGAATTTGATTAGGTAGAGTAAATGGATTAACCAAATTGCTTAAGCTTGGTTAATTGGAAAATAAACATAGAAAATAAATTAAAAACCTAAGAAAAAATAAAAAAGGGGCTTGCACATCAAAATGCATTTGTAGAATCAATAAATCTTAGTTAGATTAATTAATCACAATTATCATAAGATGTAATAAAGTTATGGTTGGATGCGACAATTTTGTTGTTTTTAAAAAGCTGGGTGCATTTTTTAATAGCCACGTTTCCACCCCCAGCACTTCCAAAGCCTATCCAACAGGGGAGGTTTGTGTAAGCAGTCTCCGCTAACTCGCTTTTGCTACGTGGCATCCCCTCATCCACTCCAATCCCCCCTACAAAACCATTTACTCCCACTACCCCACTTAGGGCTCCCCCCTAACCCGCTTTCCGCTACTTTTGACCACCCACATGACTGTTTCCCGCCTCTCCACCATGCTTCACCACCTAATAACCTTGCATCTAACCATACCCCGCCACCTAATCACTTCCCTTCTAACCATACCCCACCACTTAATCACCTGTCGTCTAATCCTACCCCAACACATAATTGCCTCTCGTCATCCTATCCCACCATGAATCACCATCCCTTCCACTCCCATTTTGCCATCTTCCCTCATCACTCTCATCCATTGTCATTTACCATTAAAATCTAGTCGTTCCTAATCGGAATGTTGTTGTATGCAACAGACCTTCTCCACAATTGGTTGAATGTAAGAAAAAAATATAGTTTCTCTATAAAAGCCAAATATTCATTAGGTGGCCCCCCTTTCTTATTTTTTTCATGATAAAGGTTTGTTGTGTGCCTCGACTGCCACATCCTCCTACCTAACTATCCAACAAGCTGCTACATAATCCATAAATCATTTCTCCAGTCAAGTACTGTCATGAGAACAAAATACAAAGTGACCAATATGTTTTTCTCAGGTAACCATTATCTTTTATGTCTCATTTTTCTATTTCAGTATGGAACCTAAGGGAAAATCCAAAGCATCCAATGAAAACCCAATGTTACCTTTGCCTATTGATTTGTACCATCAACCCCTAGTTGACCATTTATACCAAGTTTTAGAGGCCAATTGTGAGCTTGATATTTACAAACTTCACAATTGGTTCAAACAAAATTATCTTGACCCTGCCGATGATTTGGGACTGTGGGACTCACTCTTGTCCCAATTTATTTTTCCCCAGACCTATTATTTCCTAGAATTTGTAACCTAATTTTATTTTAATTACATTCTGAGTTAGAGAATAGTAGAGGCCCAAAATGGTGAAATCATTTTTTCCATTAATGGCTATTCAATCTCAAAGATACCTCAAATCCAAAATCCTGATCATATGTGACCTTTTCACCCAGATTTCCTCATGGAAATGTACAATAAGTTATGTTTCCCCCAGAGAGCCAAGTTATTTGAGACTTTCTTACCAGAAAATGCCCGGTTGCCTAAAACAAACCCTACCTATTCTACTTCAATGTTCCCCGAGATGACCAAAAGGATAATTTCAATAGTTTCATGCCTATTAGGATACCATTTTGACCAATGGGTCGATGAAATCATCCTAGCCTTTATTTCTATGTTTTCCAAAGGTGAAAAGCCTCCTACCATATTCTGTTATAGTGAATTTTTAGTAGAAAACATTCACGATCAATTCATGAAATTTTCAATTGAAGGAGTCTTCAAGTATACATCTGTCTTGGTGTATTTCTTTCTTTATTGTCAATCAAATATGTTTTCTTTTCATTTACAGAAGTTAGACAATCAAGGGAATCCCTAATTAGTCATTCACTGGACATCCTTGTTTATAAAGAACAACACTGAATTCACATTCAATGTCTTTTTGGATCATTTTTTGCATATGGAAGCTAGTTTGTTAAACAGTGATCTAGAACCAAGAGTGCATTTAGAGATCAACAAAATTTTTCACCTAAGTGGCGATAGCAAGAATGGAGTCTGGTATTTATACCAGAGTTATACAGAGATTAGGATATATGGGTTTGAATTTCCCCCTTATAAACTCCCCTAATTTGTGCCAATTCACATTTTTGCCTTAGAGTTTATAGTGAAAATGATCAACATGGACCAACTACACTCCATGGCAGCTAAGAAGAAAGCAAAATTCAAAAAGAAAAACACAAATTGGTCACTTCACATGCAATGCAAGATCAACAGATAAGAATCATATGAACTTTAAGCATAATTTTACATGGTCCTATGACCATTTTGGTATAATTTATAAATGGACAGTAGAATAGAGGTATGCTCCTTATAGCCATACTTCTAGACTAGAGATAGAGAAATTCATGAACCAAAATGAATGGCAGGAGAATATGTTATAGGAGGCCAAAGAATAGGTGTTGTCAACTTCAAAGACATGAATAGCATATGAAAAGGTTGAAAAGAGACCAATGGAAACCATTTCCTCTTCAATGATAGAGATTTTAGCTAAGGATTTCATAGTGTATAATAAAAGGCATAAGACCATGGATGTAGGAGGGATGCAACAACAAAGTGTAGAACAAGAAAAACCTATTATCCTAATAATCTTAGGTATATCTTCAATATCAAGTAAAGAGGAGACCATTCCTACATCTCTGATGCCCTCAATAACAATAGATACACCTATTTCATCACCAATAGTAGAGATGGAACAAAGTAAGAAAGATTAGAGTGTTTTGTCCATCTAAAAAGAAATTAAAGAAAATAATCAAGCACTCAAGGCTACAACATTTTCATAGTTTTGGAAGAAAGCAACCACCACCTACCACAGGCTTCTTTTGGCCTTTGATACTGAAAAGAGAAAAATGTAAGTTGTTATCCTAGAGCCCAAATTTTCTCAACCTCGATCACAAGATGACTAGAAGTAGTCCATTTTGTCTTTCGATACAGATATGATCCATCATATAGAACAAATCGACTTCCATAAGCAGTCTGGTGAGATGATTTACAACACCATCAGAAGTTCAACCATGACTGTAGCTAAGCTCAAATTTTCTGTAAATAACATTCAAGCATAGTTAAAAATAGAAAGGATTTCTTCTCTAGCCAAAGACACAAAGATAAATTCTTTGGAAGATATTCTCATTAAATTGGGATATGATTCCAACAATATAACAAAAATTGAGAAGATTATAAAGAAGAAAATTGCAAATATAGGAGCATTGAGAAAACAGCTTAAGCTCCCCCCCACTGAAGATCCGCAGACTAAGGAGTATGGAGAACATGAAACGAAAAAAGAGAATATGTTCAAAATTATTATTGAAAAAACAATCAAATTTCTAATATGGAGAAAGAAATGGAGATACTCCTAAAATAAAAAGAACAACAAACAGTTTCAATGCATGTTATTCCTTTGGTTGTTATTCTAGTGACAGGTACATTGACAACAGAGGCTTCAACATTAGCAACAAATTCAACAACATTTACAATAACAGAAGGACAATCCAGCAACATACCATTAGACTTAGCCAAAGCAACGGAAAACATGTCCATTAAATAGCAAGAGATTTAGAAGTTGACTACAAAATTGAACAATTTACACGAACAAAAATTTAAAGTGGACATTGTTTATCTGGAAAAGTTACAAAAAACACACAAGCTCACACAAAGGATAGAATATCTAGAAAACCAATCCATTATGGTTAACACCATGGCACAAGATAAAGATAACATCTAGATGGAGATAAATGATGCCATGGCAAAGATATGACCATCTATTGAGATCATCTTTGAACAAGATGAATTGGTGCAGAAATAAAAGAGACTCTTAACATATGTGAAGAGGGACCTTGGCACCAGACCCAGTGATTCCACTACTTTGATAAGGATTTTAAATTCAAAATCTAAAGAAGAATTGGAAGAGCGAGATATAGAGGACAAAACAAACACCATCCTTGAAGTGAGAAAATTTCTCACTAAGAGAAACTTGATGTTGCAATTAGAGAGAAAATGAAATGGTCTCGAGACTATCATATAGAGGTTTCATAAGAAATTTAATATATCACATCAGAAAGGTCTCCCTGGTCTAGAAGGGATGGGAGATACGTTGGTCAAGCTTGAAGATTATCAGCAAAAACTATACTCCATTGCTAGAGACAAATCCAAGTTTGCTAAGTTTAAGGTTACAATTATAGGAAACTTATTCATGGAAGGCCTTAGTTATGACTTGCTAATTAAACATGAAATTATTCGTTTGTTTCTTGGCAAGCCTACTTTCGAGAAATACACAAAGGTAGATGATAAATAGCAGAAGTTAATCAAGTTTAAAATTCCACATGAGGATAAATGGACAAAATGGTGCACTTTACTAGATTAAGCAGTCATTGAGCCTCGAGAAGAAAATCAAATAGCAAAGTCTCTTTTTTTCAAATCCAGTCATCACTAGCAACCTAGGAAAATAGTGCCAGCGCCTTTACCAATTTCAAATTTCCTAGATTTGGGTTCTATTTTTGTAATAAGTTTGAGATATTTTTTTGTAAGAAATTCTACATATTTTCCAAGGAAGATCTTTTGTAATAATTTTTATAAATACTTCAGAATTCGAAGTATTAGTGTTGGAACTGGTACTGAGAAAGACTACCATTTACTGTAAAGTTGATCACTAAGATTAAGTGAAAATTTCTATTAAGACAAGCAAGATGTTCCAGGATTCACGTGTCATATCTTTTGGTGAAGTGCTTCTTACTGTAATTTTGTTACTTCTCTGTTTTCTTATGTGTTTCTTTCCTCTATTGTTTTAAATAAAAATAAGTTCAGAATTTCTTCATAACACTTTGTTCTGGCTTAAAAAAATATCAATCTTTTCCACTGTAATTTTGTTACTTCTCTGTTTTCTTATGTGTTTCTTTCCTCTATTGTTTTAAAGAAAATTAAGTTCAGTATTTGCTTCATAACACTCTGTTTTGGCTTAAAATAATATCAATGTTTTCCACTGAAGTTAAAATATATAATTCAGGTAACAACGCTCTATATTTAAATTGAATCTTAATCTGTTCCTCCTTCTCCATTTCACAAACTACACAGATCTAGTAGTATGCCTACCTTTCCCCGTTTCACTTAAGCTTGATTATTTCTGCAGATGATCATTTTAAAACCTTCTAACTCCTTTGCCTGATGGCCTTCCTTTGATGTTCCAACCAAACCAATTAAAAAACCAAACTTTGAACTCTCACAATTAGCCTAAAATTCTAAAATCAACATAGTTAGATCTCAAAGAGAGATCCCTCTCTGAAGATGGCAGGGCTAGATCCCAATTTTGAAAATGGTTATGTGGTTAACTTTGAAATTTCTTTCACATCCTTAAAAAATTACGGAGTGTTAACACCACGTAAGAAGAAAAAAAATCTCAAACCTTAATGACTTATTGGGCTACAAAGAATCCTAGGGACTGAACCACCAAGAGCATAAAACATTCAAACTTCGACCATTCACAAGGTATCAGAAATCCAAAGAATATATTTTAACTCCACTCATAGAGATGATTGAAGTCATATAGGTAACCAACTTATGACTACGAAACATTACGGAACATCCAACCAAGATGAAAGACACACCCCATTAGATAATCACTGCTACAAAAAAAAAAGCTCGACACATATATCCCATAGAAAGGTCAAACCTTCAAAGAGTTTCAAAACGTGTGCTGAAAACTAAAGGCAACAAAATCAATCAATGCCAAAACTCCCATATAATCACTGAAAATGGAAAGAAACCATATCCACGATTGTCGCCTTCACACCCCTATGCCTAAAAAATGAGCACAAGGTCCACATCAAAAAATTAATCTCCCAACTAAAGGAATCAAAATAAATCAATGCCAAAACTCCCATATAATCATTGAAAATGGAAAGAAACCATATCCATGATTGTCTCCTTCACACCCCTATGCCTGTAAAATGAGCACAAGTTCCACATCAAAAGCTTGATCTCTAAACGCCAATGATGAATATGAGAAAAATAGATTGATACTCTTCATGATACATGATCCCCTTGATCGTGAACTCCTGAAAACTTGGAAACTATTCTAATTAAATATTACTCCCTCCACTTCTATCATCTCGATACCCTCATACTAAACAATGTAGCTTGACCATCAGCCACAGATTCCATGCCATTCCATGCTAGAATAGAACCTCACACCTCATACCCTATGGCTTCCATCCCAAACAAGCATGAATTTAGTTATACATTATAACAATAATAATAATAATTAAAACTTAGATTATTAAATTGAAATCAATTTTCATTTTAATTTAAAAAAATTAAACTTTCTCAATTTTATCTCTTACTTTTCATATTCAAATATTAATAATAATAATAATAATTTTAAATTTTAACTTCAAATCTTAAACTTCATCTTTTAACCTCTATTTCTTATATTTGTCTTTCATAAAATAATTCTATACTTTTATAAAAAAAGGGTTAAACATATATACATTAATTATTATTATCTTTAACAAAAACATAATTTTTTTATTTAATATCATTTTTCCCTCTATATAATTTTCTTCTCAAAAGACCTATTTCATTTCTTTAACAAAATTATGTGCTCTCTCACTTTTTTTTTTCCCTTTTGCTGCAGCAGGTACCAATTAAAAAATGTTTCCTTTTATCTAACTAGTCGTAGTCTTGTCGATGATTTACTCTAAGTCTATATTATTATGTTCGAAGTTTTGTTTGTCTTGTTTAAATTTATTTGGTAATTGAAAACATTATATATATATAAAAGATAATTCATTATAATTTAATAATTATTGAATAATAAAAAATAGCGATCAACTTTTATATAATTCATTATAATTTAATTATTTTTGATAATAAAAAATAGTGATTAATTTTTATAATACAAAAGATATAGGCTGATAGGTTATTATTTAAATAAAACCATTTTATATGATTTTATGATGGTAAATTTTTATTTAATCTTAAAGTGTTATATTGAAAGATGATCAATGTTTAACAAATCATATGTAATTGATTTTGATAAAAAAAAAATTATGATTAATCACATTATGAGTTGTTGGTCGACATTTCTAATCATCTAATGTGGTTAAGCCTAAGGATAAAGGTGCATGTTGTTGTAGAGTTAGCCATTAGAAAATAGCTAAAAAAGAACGAGATGCATCCTTGCTATTTAAGTCCTATGTATGAACCACATTAGATGGTTCGAAATATCTACCAACAACTCATGATCATGATATGATTAATCCAATTTTTTTTAATCAAAATCAATATAGATCACAAAAATTTAAAATCAAACCAATCATATGTATATTTATTTATTTATTTTATTAAATTGAAAATTAACTATTATTATTTATAGAAAATGAATATTAATTAATATCAATACTAAAATTATAATAATAATATATATAGTTTTATAATATTTAAATATAATTTTACATATATAAAATTAGATATTATTTTCATGATAATGATGGTGATGGTGGTTAATATCCACTGAGACCAAACTTTGGTCTATCAGACCCAAAGAAATGAATTATTTAGTTTGATTTAAGATTTTATTCCTATGCTCAAAAAGCTTGGAGAGAAGCCTCCCCAGATCATTATAATTTTGACATCGTAGAAGGTTAGGAAGGTCAAAGATTATGAAACTGAGATACGTGGTTGTACCCAAGACACTCTAAGAGGAAGTGGTTTTCATCTTCAATGTTCATATTCTCACAAAGATGACATATCCTTTCCATCCATGGTGTTTTAGGAACTGCTCGCCTTGTTTCACTATGGAGCTCATGAGAGTTTGTTCTAATCTTAGCTATATTAATTTTCTTTTTTGAGCTAGTTAAAACAGAGAAACAGTTTTGATCTTTTAGAGTGAGATTAATAACCTCTTTATAAAAATATAATTTTTATTTCTATATTATTTATAAAAAATAATATTATAATTATAATTTGTTTGGTATTCTTTAATTAACGAGCATTAAACATTATTTAATTGACCCTTTAAATTTAAAATCAATGAAGTTAAAATCTTGCATTACACTACACTTTAATTAAATATTAACAATCATGTATTCTCCTAGCAACTTAATAGTGTTTATTATTTTAAATAATATTGTGTTTATTTTATTTTAAATATTTAAAAGAGAATGAAGAATCTAAAAGAAAGTGAACGTTATACTAAAAAATTTTTGATTTTCCTCGTATATACATTTTAGTAAAGTAGTTTCAATGCTTAATAGTGTTTTGTTATTTTTAATTAATATTGTGCTTAACTATTTTAAATATATAAAGAAATGAACAATTATAAAAGAAAAATTGAACGTGATATTAAAATTTTGAAATGTTCCTTTATATGAATAATTTTTAGTAAAGTAGTTTCAATGCAAACAGGAGAGCTTTGCTTTTTTTTTATTATTTAATATTTTAAATTTAATTTTAAGTATTTGAAAACCATATTTTTTTTTGGGTAATTTTATACTAAAAAATAAAAGCTTTTTTGTTTTTTTTTCAATTTTTTTGGGTTTTTCAAGGCTTTCAATCATGAGGTGTTGGGAGCGGAGGAGGAGGTGTAGTGAAACACAGAGGCACAAAATTGGTGAGAACCAAAGAATGCTGAAGGGTGGGCGAGTGGATGTGTACATGGCAGCGACGACCAGGGATGGAATTTGACGGGCATTTTGCCCGTCATAAGGCTTTTTGCACGTATTTGATGGCTGAAATTGGTTATTCCCCGTTTTGAGTGACGTGTCTGGAAGAGTAAAAGACGGATTTTTGACGTTTGGAACTTTTTCCAAAACGTTTTTACGCACCAAATGTTCTTACGCGGCAAGTTTTTTCATATAACAGGGTATTTTTTGGGCAAGCTTTTTTAATTGAAAATATGCTAAATTCTAATTAGCATTGGTATAGTTACAACTTACGCTCCTTTATTTTCCAAATGTATTTCTCTTATTGGATGGTTGGAAGTTGGTGGTACATTCTTATGCCTTTTTAAGGTGTCATATATTTATATTTTGTATCAAACATTATATTAGATAATGTCATAAATTATCTTTGAATTTGCATGGAACTTAATCTTATTAGGCATCTAAATATTCATGTGGCATAATGTAAATTGTTGGCTTTAAATGATAATTTAAATATATGAAATGGAAAACCATCAAGCGTTTTACCTTGGACTGATTATATACTTTAAATGAGCAAATTTCAATGTTCAACACTTTTTATTGAAACCTCCACAATTGAGTTTTTTCAAATTTTGGTTTTTTCCTTACGATAAATATATGAAAATTTTCAACATAATTATTTATTGAATGGTAATTTTTTAATCAAAATTTTATTAGTGAAGGGTTGATTTATTATGAGAACATCACCCTTGAAGGGAAAAATTTTTAATATAACGTTTCTTGACGGGAAACATAAAGACCCAAAACGTCAAAAAAAAATTGTATGACGGGTAAAGAGAAATCCAAATTCCTACCCTGGCTGGGTCCCAGCCCTGTCTTCCTAGCCTCCCCAGTCCCTCTATTTTAATGTCTTAGGGTTTCTTTTTTCCCTCCCCTTAGAAGGTGTGTCTGTGGTTGATCCTATTTCCCTTGTTTATTTTGATGTCTTTTATATTTTTTAGCTTTTAAGCTTGATTTATATGTTCAACTTTATTCTTAGCTTCCTAAGAGTATATATGAGAATTAGTATTATTCCCTTCCTTTATCTTAATTTCTTATCCTTTTCATCATTAGTAAGATAATTAATAATTAATTTCGTTACATTAATAGTTGGTCCTGATTTCAATTATATATTTTTATTATTGGGTTATATTTAAACGTAAATATCATAATTATATTCATGAAATTGTTTAGTAAATTAAATGTATTCATTAGATATATA
>APFE031176245.1:172312-189664 GCA_000404065.3 Pinus taeda
ACATTAAATTTTTATTTAAAATGCCCCTCCCCCCTCGTTCTGTTGGCATTATGATACAAGTGTTGTCTTTAATGGCAACTCACACAGATGACAAATCATAGTGCAGCAAGTCAGTAGCAAATAATTGATGATCAGACTACAAAGAATGAAGAAAGAAAAGTATATGCGCAGGTTCACTATATACCAAGTCGTGTACACACGCAGGTTCACTATATACCAAGTAGCGTATATACGTAGGTTCGCTATATACCAAGTAGGGTATACATGCAGGTTCACTATATACAAAGACGCGTATACACGTTGGATTCTTGATCAAAAGCCGCGTATTTAGACCTATGGTTTTGGACCTTGGTATTGTGTCCGAAGTGTTGAACCCAGGTATTGGGTCCCTAGTATTGGTTCTAAATGGTTTTGGACCATGGTTTTGAGTAAGGCCTAAGACTATAAAAGGAGAAGATCATTAGGCAAAGGCATTCAGAAAATCTTGAATATCTGATGAAGTATGAGATCCAGTATGCAGGTTATGGGTTCATGATATCTTGCTTGATCTGTGCTATGGAGGAATCTCAGCAGTTGATGGAGAACAAGATCTAAGGATAGATCAGAATCTAATGGCTTGGAATCAATCATCTCTATACGGTTTGATCTTGTTAAGTCTAGATCTGTACACTGACGCATGTAATGTTCTGTAAATATTATGATCTGGGTATAACTCAGGATTGGAATAGCTGTAAATCATGAATGAATATTTACAGATGTATATGCTGGTTGACTATGATAAAAGCACGTACATATGCAGGGTAGATACATCTAAGTAGCGTATACCATGTGAGCTATGATGTTTGAAGTTACAGGTGGTTCTGGTTGTTGATGAGTTCTGATGACTGTTCACTGGTGTCAGTATTCTGCATATTCAGTTTGGTTGATTGTGTTTAGCTTCAGTGTTGATGGATGAGATATAATAATGGATCAGGATCATAATGAATTATATTTATGTGATATGATGGACTAGATCTGATTGCTAACACACATATTATCCTTGTATATGTAATAATTTGGGTATGTCTGAAGTTAGGAAGTGCAGCAAGTTATAAGTAAGTAATTAATGACATGTACGCTAGTTCGTTTTGGTGAAGTTGTGTATACACGCTGCTTCGGATCTTCCAAGTAGCGTATGCACTCTGATGCATGATTTTTGATGATACAGTTAGATCTGAACATTGTTGCAGAGTTCTGTGTTCTGCTCTGCGTTCTGGTGACTGTAGGTGTTGACAGGGGTTCAGTGATTCAGTATTGGGTGATTCAGAGATTGATGATGCTAGTGTTGATTGGTTGTGTGCCTCAATGATATTGATGGGTCCAGTATGAAAATTGGATGAAACGTGGCCTTCAGATTATGGTGTTGTGCTTTAGGAGTATCAAGTCTGAAAATTTATGAAACGTGGTACTTGGAGGAAGAAAGAGAAGGTTGTAGCCTTTTGTAGGTCAGCACCTACGTACTAGTACATTAGCTAGTACAAGAGCTAAGGGGGTGGTACCTCCCTTCCAGTAGCAACTGGAAAACGAGTGAAGGTTGGAGCATTCAGTAGGCTGGCACCTACGTACTAGTAAAAGGATCTGCTAGTACAAGAGTTAAGGGGGTTGCAACTCCCTTCCAGGAGAAGCTGGAAAACGAGAGAAGGTTGTAGCCTTCTGCAGGTAGCAGCCTGAGTACTGGTATAAAACTGCATCAGTGCAGAAATATTGTAAAAAGAAGTTTCTTATTAAAAGAAGATAGAGACAAATTGCAGCAGGTGGTTTTCACCCACATTGGGTTTCCGCCTTACATCTCAGTGTTCATGTGTGTTGATTTTGTGTGATGATCAGTTCTGTTTTACTGCTCCTATTTACTTTTCATATGGTTAATAATGTTCTGATGCACTCATTAAGGATCAACTAACTGAATCATAAGTTTACTGGATATACGCTTGTTGCATTACACACAGTTGCGTATACACGCGGTTTTCCTTAACTGAAGTAGCGTATATGAATCTTAATATGGAAATGAAAAAGTTATACTGATTTGATAATACTGATTCACCCCCCCTCTCAGTATTATTTCCAACAATTGGTATCAGAGCAGGTCCTTTGGTAGAAGCTTGACCGCTTGAAGGAGATCCGTAGATCAATGGGAAAAAAGCTTAAGAAGAAAGCGCCTAAGAAGAAGAAGACATCTTATAATAGCTATGATAGTGGGAGAATTGATTGGGGAATATGTGGAAGAAGCACTTCAGATTCAGAATCACTTCATAATGAAGATGAACAAGCAAAATAACTATCAGGTATGAATTTGTTATCCTCTGGTGATACATTTATCCATCCATTTGAAGATGATGAAAGTGATAGCGAAACAACTGAATTTGCTCTTATGGGTGAGCAAGAAAGATATCAAATAGAGGCAGAATTTAAAAGGCTTACAGAAAAAATTAGAGATCAACATGACCTATTGAACAAAAGGGAATGTGCCTTCAAAGAAGAAGCTACCAAACTAAAAGCTCAACTAGAGGAAGGAAATAAGGTAAGGAAGTTATTCAAGGACAAGGAAGATCAATGTCAAAAGTTGCAAGATGAAGTGACATCATTAAGAAATGAAGTCAAGGAAAGGAGCATAACAACCAAGAAACTCAGAGATAGATCTAGTTACTATGAAAGTCTTGAAGCTAAGATCCTTTCGCTGAAAGAAGATCTTGAAGAATCAAATAAGCAGAATAAAGAACTAATCCAAGCTTTTGAAAAGAAAGAAAACAAAGTTCTTGAACTAAGACATGAGTTGGAAGAAGGAAGAAAAACTAAAGAAAACATGAAAAAGCAGTATCATGAAAAAGAGGAGCAACATCAGGTTGAGGTAAATATTCTAAAAGATAACTTAGAAGAAAAGGATAAGCTCTTATGATTTCAAGATAGTACTAAGATCTTGGATGATATTCTTAGTAGTCAAAGGTATCCTGCTATCAAAACTGGCCTTGGTTTTTATGAATTTGTTGAAGATGAATCTAGCTTACAAGGAGAGGCAAGGAACTCTAATGAGAAATCTAAAATAATCAACAAGGAGATGAGAGGACAACCCCATCAACAACCAAGGAAAGAAATTCTTCAAAGAAACTCTTTTACTCCTCCGATGAATAATGTTGGATGTTATGTATGTCATAATCTTGGACATGTTGCAGTCATATGCATAAGAAGAATGGTTCAAGACCATCATATAGAAAGATCATCACATTCCAGGTACTTTAAGGGATATTGCTTTGCTTGCAACATGTTTGGTCACAGAGCTGTTGATTACTATAGAAGGAATATGAAACAAGTAAGATGTTATGCATGTAACAAGATTGGACATACAACAAAGGAATGCAGGAACAAAGTACGGGCACCATACCAAAAGGAGAAAACATCATCACACTTGAAGATATGGAAGAAGAAGGAAGTACAGTCAGAAAGATGTGTCACAACACAATATACAGATATAACAGACTCAGAGGGAGCTGAAAGTGTAAAACTTTAGTGTCCTAAATCTCATACGCAAGTTTCTTAAAGGGAAGTTGCGTATATATGCGATTCAGTTACTGCACAATCACGTATATTTTAGTTTGAGGAAAAGCAGTAGGCACAGGCTCAGGAAAAAGGGTCTGATATGATTCAGTCCATTATTTGCTCTGTTTGATAATGGTTACAATCTACTGATGATGTGTGGAAATGTCTTGACACTTGTAAGATGTTTAAAATTGTTTTGATCCTAAATTAATGATGATGATGCCTTGATACTTCTTGCTGATATATGCATGATCAGATCTGACAGTAAGAAAGATGGCACAGGTTCAAGGGGAGCATATGCTTTTAATAATGCATTGTTGGCATTATGATTAGTAGTCCTTGGTGATGATGCTTATATATATCTTGCTATGATATGGTTATGAGTTGTCCATGACAAAATCTCATTCTTGGGGTTACATAGTTGATGTTCAGATTAGATTTGTGGTTGATTCTCTGATGATGCATATACGGTGCTTACATGGTGATCTTCATAAGGATAAGGAGAAGTACAAAGCTTGAATACACATTTTCATTACTTGATGATGAGTCACTCATATGTTGTTGTTGTCATATGCATAAAGATCATATAATACTGTTATGATGCAGGATTCCTATAGTTCTTGGTGCTCATGTGGATGAGGATTGTTGCTGTTGATGATATCAAGAAGTCTTGACAAATCATCTTGAGCTCAAGATACATAGTGCTGGATAGATGGATGATTACTCAAAGTTGCATTGTTGGAGACATGATGATGATGAGTTCTTACCTATATGATGATAGGTTGATACTTACATATGTTGATTGATGCAAATGTTCCCAAGTGATGATACTTGGATCATGCAGATCCCGATGTTGATGAGATGGCTATGGTATTTTTCACGTATGATATAATGTGAATGATTTTTTTATGTCATATGCAGAATTGTATTCAAAAGGATGAGTTGATGTAGACATACCTTGTTATAGGTTGATGACTTATACACTAATGAACATATATAGGTTGCTGGTCTAGATGCTGTTGACAGATGCTTATGGAGCAGATCATACATTGTGTATGATAGTTGCTGATGACTATCATGATCTTATTTAGATGTTTGGTCTCTGTTATAAATGTCATGTAAAGGTCATATCAAGACTCATGATGTAATAGTTTGTCTCTATCTATTGTAGTCATTTGATGAATACCTTTTGGTCAAATGATGTAATTTGTACCCCCACTATGCATGGGAAGGATGATGTAATATTTCAGTCATGTACAAACATTTTGGTATCTGGCGTATCCCCACTTGGTAGGGTGGATGAGTCAATATTGGTATATCCCCAATGGGTTGGGAGATGGATGTATGTATGAGTCTTTGGTGATAGGAAGGTCATTTATGACAGAGTCATGTTCTTCTTGTAGACCATCCTTTTGCAGACATTGCTTACAGTCAGGGGGAGCATGAACAACACACTTCAGCAGAGCAGAGATTTCAGCAAGTACTCAGAGGGAGCATGGACAAATTAGTATACCTTGGCATGTATAAAGGGGGAGCTCATTTAGAGATTTTAGCAGGTACTCAAGGGGAGTATGGACAACGGAATGCTTATCAAGGAAAGAGAATATCTTGGTCCGCCCTTTGCCCTTGATGTCAAAAGGGGAGATTGTTGGCATTATGATACAAGTGTTGTCCTTGATGGAAACTCACACAGATGACAGATCATAGTGCAACAAGTTAGTAGCAAAGAATTGATGATCAGACTACAAAGAATGAAGAAAGAAAAGTATATATGCAGGTTCACTATATACCAAGTCACATATATACGTAGGTTCACTATATACCAAGTCGCATATACACGCAGGTTATCCATGCAAGTTCACTATATACAAAGGCGCATATACACGCGAGATTTCTGATCAAAAGCTATGTATGCATATGCACACACTTTCATGCACGGAAAAACATACATGTGGGAAAGCTTATTTTTGGGTCCATGGTATTTAGACCTATGGTTTTGGACCTTGGTATTGCGTCCTAAGTGTTGAACCCAGGTATTGGGTCCCTAGTATTGGTTCTAAATGGTTTTGGACCATGGTTTTGAGTAAGGCCTATGATTATAAAAGGAGAGGAAGATCATTAGGCAAAGGCATTCAGAAAATCTTGAACATCTGATGAAGTATGAGATCCAGTATGCAGGTTATGGGTTCATGATACCTTTCCTGATCTGAGCTAAGGAGGAATCTCAACAGTTGATGGAGAACAAGATCTAAGGATAGATCAGGATCTAATGGCTTGGAATGAATCATCTCTATACAGTTTGATCTTGTTAAGTCTAGATCTGTATACTGACGCATGTAATGTTCTGTAAATATTATGATTTGGGTATAACTCAGGTTTGGAATAGCTGCAAATCATGAATGAATATTTATAGATGTATACGTTGGTTGACTATGATAAAAGCACGTACATACGCAGGTTAGGTACATCTAAGTAGCGTATACCATATGAGCTATGATGTTTGAAGTTACAGGTGGTTCTGGTTGTTGATGAGTTCTGATGACTGTTTACTGGTGTCAGTATTCTGCATATTCAGTTTGGTTGATTGTTTTTAGCTTCAGTGTTGATGGATGAGATATAATAATGGATCAGAATCATAATGACTTATATTTATGTGATATGATGGACTAGATCTGATTGCTAACACACATATTATCCTTGTATATTTAATAATCTGGGTATGTCTGAAGTCAGGAAGCGCAACAAGTTATAAGTAAGTAATTAATGACATGTATGCTAGTTCGTTTTGGTGAAGTTGCGTATACACGCTGGTTCGGCTCTTCCAAGTAGCGTATGCACTCTGATGCATGATTTTTGATGATACAGTTAGATCTGAACATTGTTGCAGAGTTCTGTGTTCAGCTTTGTGTTTTGGTGACTGCAGGTGTTGACAGGGGTTCAGTGATTCAGTATTGGGTGATTCAGAGATTGATGATGCTAGTGTTGATTGATTGTGTGCCTCAATGATATTGATGGGTCCAGTATGAAAATTCAATGAAACGTGGCCTTCAAATTATGGCGTTGTGCTTTAGGAGTATCCAGTCTGAAAATTTATGAAACGTGGTACCTGGAGGAAGAAAGAGAAGGTTGTAGCCTTCTGTAGGTCGGCACCTACGTGCTAGTACATTAGCTAGTACAAGAGCTAAGGGGGTGGTAGCTCTGTTCCAGTAGCAACTGGAAAACGAGTGAAGGTTGGAGCATTCAGTAGGCTGGCACCTACGTACTAGTAAAATGATCGGCTAGTACAAGAGCTAAGGGGGTTGCATCTCCCTTCCAGGAGAAGTTGGAGAACAAGAGAAGGTTGTGGCCTTCTGCAGGTAGCAGCCTGTGCACTGGTATAAGACTGCATCAGTACATAAATATTGTAAAAAGAAGTTTCTTATTAAAAGAAGATAGAGACAAATTGTAGAAGGTGGTTTTCACCCACATTAGATTTCCACCTTACATCTCGGTGTTCATGTGTGTTGATTTTGTGTGATGATCTGTTCTGTTTTACTTCTCCTGTTTACTGTTCATATGGTTAATAATGTTCTGATGCACTCATTAAGGATCAACTAATTGAATCATAAGTTTAATGGATATACACTTGTTGCATTACACACAGTTGCGTATACATGCGGTTTTCCTTAACTGAAGTATTGTATATGAATCTTAATATGGAAATGAAAAGTTATACTGATTCGATAATACTGATTCACCCCCCCTCTCAGTATTATTTCCAACACGCTCAAACCCCACCGCACCACTCCTCTTGCCTCCCACCCCCTCTGCGTTGACCCAGCCCTCCATCCTCTCCCTCCCCTTCCCATCCTCCACTCCGCACAACTACACCCTCCCTCCCCTCTCCCCTCCCCCCGATCCCCGCCCCTTCGACGCCCTCCCTCACACCCACTTCTCTCTCCCTCCCAACTCCCTTGACCCGTCGTACCCCCAACTCTCAGCCAGCTGTCCTCGTTCCGGCTCGTCCCCAGCCATGGCTGTAGGCTTGGGGCTGAGGTGGGCCGGGAAGGCCACTGAGAGGGGGATGGGGTGAGGGAGTGGGGGGAACGGGGGTGAGGAGGGGGATGTGGGGTGCGGGGGAGGGGTGGTGTGAGGGGCAGGATCGGGGGAGGAGAAAGCCGGAGGGCCGGGGGGAAGGAAGGGTGTGCGGGGGGAGTGAGGGATAATAATATTTTTTTTTTAATGTTTTGAATTTTTTTTTTGAAATTTTGTTTTTTAATTGTTTGATTTTGTTTTTGTTTGTTTTTGTTTATTTATTTTTTTTAATTTATTTAATTTTATATATTTTTTATTAATTTTATAATTTTTTTTTCCCCAAGATTTTTTTTTATCTTTCATTTATATTTGAAAAATTACATATAGTAGATGCTGATAGCATATGCAGTATTGGCTTGTAGCCACATCTGTCTAGTAAATACATCCTTTTGTTACCATGACTATACAAAAATGGTGCTAATTACAGGTCTCATACCACGTAGGGTAGTAGCATAATATAGTATGTAAAAACATAACTAAAATAATTACAATGACATTCACCACATAGGGCGAGAGCAAGAAAATAAGAGTCTGTAGATAGTGGGTGCAATGATATATACAATGTAATGGATCAAAAAATTGTATGAACAAAAAAAAAAGAAGACTAGGGCCTGATTGCCCTAATATATGCCTGGTATATGTACGATCGGTGATAATACTGGTACTGATCAGCTCCATTCTGCTCTCGTATCAACCACTGTCCTCTGGGTAGTAGCGAGACCTCCTTGGAAAGCCTATGAGCGCTTTGGTTATGTTCCCTGTAGATGTGACGACATGAGATTCTGTTTGAGATTTGAACAAAATCACTTCATCCAGTATATGTCTAAGAGTGTGTGCATGGCAGGTAGAGACATTATTGAACCAGTTTATAATGATTTTCGAGTCACTAGATATCTACAGATTTATGCAATCATGTCCTAGGGAAAAATGCAATAGATGACGAAGGGCAATAAGTTCTGCAAAATTGTTAGTTCCACCTCCAAGTCCCCGCTTGACATTGTATTTATGTTGATCATTTAGATTGCAGAATAAACTTCAACCCCCCCCCCCCCCCCCCCCCCCACATTCCTTGCATTTTAGGGGCAGCCCCTCAAAAAAATCCCAGGGGATTGTTTTATCAATGGGAGTAGGGGCGATAGGGTGGCGAGGAGTAGGTGATTTGATATCAGGTAATTCATGATAGGCTAATAATACCTTGGTAGCCATGATAGGCCCAATTGCTACCCCTTCATCAAAAATGATTTTGTTCCTTGTCAGCCAAATGGACCAACAAAAGAGCAGGGGGAGGCTGAGCAATTTGGAGTCATGATTGACAGTGTGCCAATTTTGCCAGCACTATTAACATTGTTCGCATCCCATCTACCTGATTGTAGTGAATTTGAGATGGATTTCCAGAGATTTTTCGAGAACTCACATTTAAAAAAAAGATGATCAGTGGATTCAGAGGCCTGTTTACAGAGGACACACCAGCTCGAGCCGTGGAAAGCACGATGAGCTAATTGATCCCCAGTGGGAACTTTGTCGCTGAGCACGCACTACAAAAAAAGTCTGGTGCTTGGGGGGGGGCATTTAATTTCCAAATCGATCGCCACCAAGCAAGTGTGATTGCTGGCTGCCTGTGATTGCTGATAACAAGGTAACCATATTTGGGTGAATAAATACTATTTTCAACAATGCACCAGATAAGTTCATCAGGCCCCTCCATGATTCTGATATGGGATTCTGTCAGAGCATCTATATATTCTTGCCAGGTATGGTGCCATTGTGGTGGAATATCATGGGATTCTGCAGACTTCTAGCCTTGGGAGAGGATGGATGTGTTAGCATGATCAACAATGTGCGCAATGACCGATATGTCCCTCTGATTTAAATGATGAATAGATCTCTCGGAAGACTATAGCGAGCTCCTCCTCTTGACCAGGGATCCTTTCCAATGTGGGATTTTGATCCATCATTTATCCTCCAGGCTAGATGATTTCGAATGATAGGTAGGGCATGTAGGAGTGCTTTCCAAACAGAGGAGATGCCTGATTTGTTCCATTGAGGAAGACACACCCAATCCATGATCTGCATAGGCCAGATGTATTTGTGGTAAAATACAGTGGTCCAGATATTCTGTGTCGATAGGAGAGTCCACCCCATTTGGCAGCCAAGGCCTGGAAAAAATGGCTAAGGCCTTTTAGGCCTCGACCACCCCATTTTTTTGGCAAAGCGATCTTTTTCCAAATCACCCATGCAAATATCTTCTTATCTTGATGCCCATTCCAAAGGTATCTACTATAGATTTGTTGTAGACGGGCAAGAATGTTCCTGTGGATGCAAGCCATAGACATCCAAAATACAGGAATTTCCTCCAACAAATATTTGATGAGGACCAATCTACCTGCTCGTGATAAAAAGTGGTAGCTCCAATGAGACAACCTTTTCTCTAGCTTGATAACCAACCAAATCCAATCAGCTATTTTTTTACTCAATGGTTTGATCCAGAAACTGAGATATTTGAAGCCCTGATCAAGTGGAAGGATGTTATAAGGAAAGTGAAGTTGGGCAAACCGAAACTCTTAAATGGTTGTAAAAGCTAGGGTGATAGTGAATTTCCCCCGATTAGCCAACATACTCGTAGCCTTAGAAAAAAGAGAGAGAGCCTTTGCAAAAGATGTCAAATCTCTGATACTACCATCAAGGAAATGAGGACATCATCCACAAATAGAAGATGTGTGAGATAGAAGTGGTCATTTACTTTTAGTCTAAAAAGTCTTCAATTTCTTTTCTCCTGGATAAGGAGTCTACTGAGACCTTCCATGACGATAAAGAAGAGGAGGGGTGAAAGAGGGCATCCTTGTCTAAGACCCCTCTCTGCATGGAAAAAATATGATGCAAAACCATTAATAAGAACACTGAAAGAAGCTGATGTGATGTAGGACATGATCTAGATGATAAAACCGTGAGGGAAGCCTAGATGCATAAGGAGCATTTTGATGTATAACCAGCTGACACGATCAACTGCTTTGGCCAAATCAATATTTAATATGATGCCCTTAAGATTTCTTGACCGAATTGAGTGAATGGATCCCTGAGTTGTGCCAATGGCTTCGTGGATCTGTCGATTTTCCAGGAAAGTAAATTGCTCAGGGAAAATATGCTGTGAGAGGATGGGTCCGATTCTATTAGTGATAATTTTTGCAATGATCTTGTATAGACAGTGGTAGAGAGAGATGGGCTGAAAATCGTTAAAAGATGAGGGAGTATACATCTTAGGGATAAGAGCTATGAAGGTAGAGTTTATGGCATCATATAATTTTCCAGTAGTTCTGCATTCCTCAACCACTTGAAGCAGGTCATTTCCCAATAATTCGTAAAAAGCCAGATAAAATGTAACCGTCCATCTGTCTGGCCCTAGACTTTTGTCCTTCTTAAACCACTTCAGGGTCCCCCCTAGTTCAGCAGGCGAAACAGGTGAGGTGAGTTCTGCCTCCGTATCTTCATCCACATAGCGTGGAAAAAGGCCAACAACTTGAATAATCTTAGCTAAGTTTGTCCCAGGAGGGATTTATAAAGGTTTTGAAAGTGAGAGGTACCTAGCTAAGATAGTTTGATGTAAGAATCTGCTACACCTCCATCAGGTAAGGGAAGGTTCCAAATAGTATTTGAGACTTTTCTGCCCTTGGCATAGTTATGAAAGAAATTTGTGTTGTCATCCCTAGCACGTAACCACAGGGCTCTACTCTTTAGTCTCCATGTTTCTTCTTTCTCTTTTAAGATCTTTTCCTTCACTTTCTCAAGCTCGATGAGGTGCAGTTTGTATTGCAAAGATGTAAACCCCTTATTACTATCATCCAATAGATTTTTCAATTAAGCTTCAATCTGAGAGAGAATATGGTCCTCCCTCTGAGATTTTTCTTTGGCCCAAACAATAGTTAATCTCTTCAGCTGTGAGAGATTGTGGCATAAACCCTCAGCCAGGGATCGATGATCTGAAATAGGATTAGCTTTCCAGAAGTCAGTGACCAACTTGATGAAACCAGGGTCTTGAAGCCAAGTGTGATTGAATTCAAAGGGAGGTTTTGGCTTTGGATGGGGAACAAGAATCTCCAAATAAATAGGAGAGTGATATGAGATGCCCCAAACACCCACCTATTGTCTATATTTGTGCAGTATCTGCAACAAGGGAATCTTGATCATGAAACGGTCAATCCTTCTAGCCACTATTGCCTTCCCAATCCTTCGGTTCCTCCATGTGGGAAGGGGTTTTTTCATAGGAATGTCAGATAGATTGTGAAGTTCTAAAAAGTTTCTCATGAAGTCTAATAGAGAATCCACTTGAGCATGAGTGTTATAGACATATTTGGGCACTGAAACCCCAATCATATATGTCCATAAACCAAGGGCTTTTGAGTCCCTAAAAGTGTTGTTTCACACCCTAAAGGAGCAAGGTCAGTTGATTACATCATCTCCCAGAAGTTCTCAATGGAAAACTGCTCAAAACTGGTCAAAACTGGACCATACAGACTACTCAGTGCTAAGGGTGCAATACATCTCACCTGCCACATGCAAAAAGTGTGATGCATACTGAAAAGCCCTTCTGTAGGGTGCGATGGGTGAGAGTAGACAAATGGTAGAGACAGTTTGCAAGGTGGATGATCATGGAATCTTCCAGAAACTTCTTCTGTGACACTTGCCTCTCTGAATTCACCCAAGGATGAGTAAGAGATCATGAATCTCCAAATGTAACCAAGAAATATCAGAGAGAGGACACTAATCAAAATCCTAGAAGCTGACTCACCCCCCTGCAAACATCTATATATGGATCCCTCATCCTAGAGATCAAAAGGCTGGAATTTTGTATCTTGTAAGGAAGTGCTGTTAGTTTCTTGGTGGAACATCATAGTGGTGGGTGATCTAAGCTTTTCATGAGGTGAAGAAGTCCTTTCATGCTGGGAGGACGATGCTAGGTCAGATCAATGGGTTGTAATCCTCTCTTCTACTCTTTCTATCAATAAAGCTATTCGAGTTTTCCTCCATATTCTTGTATGTTTGAGTGGATATATGCATTTGTGTGGTTAATATATATCTGGTCCTATATTGTTTATGATCGTAGATCTCTGTGCTTTGATGGTATCATGTTGCTTTAACTTTACAGTTGCTCTTTGAAGCGGGGTAAGCAAGGAAGAAGTGGCAAAGACCTGTCAGAGGGGAGAGGAAACAAGCAAGGAGCCAAGCGAAAGACTGAGGTTGGTACTCTCTGCTTCTCTCCTATCTACTTCTCATAAAGGAAAACGAAAGTAACTTTAGTTTGTTTGTTTCTAAGATAGCTACCCATCTTAGTGGGACTAGCAGCTCTGAATGGACACTAGGTTTCCTGATAACAAAATGGCGACTCCATTGGGGAGCGAATAGCCTGTTTTCTTGTCTATATTTGTTTGCTTTATAAACTACAGACGGAGCCTGAAGTTAAGCCAGCTAGCCTTCGAACTACATTTTCTATGCAAGTGCAAACTAGATCAATGCTGCTTCAGTCCATCTTTGGGTTTTGTTTATAAACTGAACAATTGATTTGCAAACATCCTAATTGCCCTGGTGGTGGCTGAAGTAACCTCATTAGATCAGCCCCTATGATTTGCATTTACTGACTATCATTAGCTCGACCTAAATCCCTGAACTAAGCTGCAAACTGTGACCAAAAACCAAGTTGAAGTCTCGTCCCTGGACCATCGCACCTTCTCCTCTTGGCAATCTGGATGCATCACACCTCCCATATGCAGTAGGTGAGATGCATCCCTGTTTCCCTGTGTTACAGGTGCGATGATCAGATAAGACTGTTTCTGCCTCCAGATTTTGGTTTTTTCTTCACTCTCTTCAGCTTTATTCACGAGTTTTGCCGTCTGTGATCAGTATACCACTATAGAAACTCCCTTCCTTTGCATCATTCAGCCTCCATTGTACAAATAATTGTGAATGTTTTTATGTATTTTTCACCATTTATAGTTCTCATTTACAAAAAAGTAGCTTAATCGAACTTTCGTCTTTTGATTTGGAAGTGTCGCAAGTGTCGTTTTCAGTCAAAGAAAAGAATCCTACTCTTTTGATGGTCTATTACACTGTTACTCTTGTATTTGATTTGAATTAATAGTGTTTCAAGTGTCGAAAGCAGTTTTCAATTCAAAATCGCAAAGTGTCGTCATGATCTTCCTTTCATCTTTTGAAGAGAAAATTGTTAGTACTGTCACTTTGAAAAGATAATTCAAATTTGTACTTAGCATTCTTTTTGTCATTCACACATTAAGAAAGCGGAAAAAGAAATACATGCATGTGCATTTGCATTTAGACTGCTTGTTGATTTTGATTTAGGACAGTGCATCTAGTGTGTGCTCTCTGCTCTATGTTGAAAGAATCTCGCTTCTCTTTCCTTAGTAGCTAGGATTTTCATTGCAAAAAGAAGAATAAACGACTGTTTATCATCTTAGATTGCATTTTAGGAATTATATATCTACATCACACGGTGAACCTTAAAGGAAAACTTCTTAAGAAATATCAACTGTAAAATAAATTCAATGAACATAAAAACTCTTTGGAACCTAACGCACAACATTTAGAAGTCTAGGCTAGAGACATATTCTGACGTCGTAAAGCCTGGTAACTATTGCTTTCATCGCAGGTTGGGTGATTCCTCCTCTTCGAGACGACAAGTGCCAGTACGGACTTGTGCACCCATGTACCGTCAAGTATATATTGGGATACCAAAATAGGCTATATCCTTTATCCTTAGGAAGTCGTGTCTACCGCCCTATCGATTGCAATGCACTGAACACAACATTTGGGAAGATTGACTGTCGTACCATAAAAAGTATTTTGAAGTTTTGCGATTGGTTTGGTAATCCCTTTGTCTAGATTTCCAGAGTAGTCTCTTTCATTCCTTTTTAGAATCCTTAAAGGAAAAGGTCCATCTGAGCACTTGTCACTTTAGGCTCATTAAAAATCGAAGGCAACTAGAGTTATATTTAGCTTTTTCTCGACTCTTAAAAATTGAAAAAGCAAGTTGTGTCAAAGCATCACAAAATTTATTTTAATCGTAATAACGTCACTGTTCCCTCATTGGTCTTAGGTTGAGAAAATGGAGCCCACCAACCAAGGATTTCCCCTTGGGGGAAATCCTAGTCCTTTCTCCTCTTGGGGAGATGTTGGTGCACCTCATATGGCCACATTGTCCCTTCCAGGACTGATAATCGGCTTGCCAATATGGCTCTTCTCGACCTCTGTCATTCAAAGCACCGTGATTCTTGAACAATCAATTTAGAAACTAGATGATGTTTGAGTTACCCCCAAACCTTCTACTTCGTTTGTTTCTTCCTCTCCTTCTTCCTCTTCGCTTGGTGAAACTAAGAACCAAGTAATGGAGAAGAAGAAGAAAGGGAAGGAGAAGAAGAAGAAGGAGCCAAAGGCAAAAAGGGGCAACCATACATCGTCTAGCGAAAATCCACACACTGCACCATCCAAACCTAAATCTCCATGTGTCATTTGCAAAGGGGACCACTATCATCGAGATTGTCCTTGCATCCCACTGATCTTAAGGGACTGGTCTCCCCGCTTGCACAATTCGGTGTCCTCAACCTCTAATGATCATGTTGAAAGTACACCATCAACTAGTGAAAACGGAGTCTCTAGATAGAAAGGAAAATATAAATTTCCTTGTAGACTGTGTGAAGGCGATCATGCCGTCCACCGTTGTCCCTTCCTAGATGAAGCTAAAAGAGTCTTGGATAACCGTCCTGCTTCACCGCTACGACTTCCTCCTAGATACAAGAAACTCTTGCCGAGTCCAACGCTAGTTGAAAATCTGATTGACACACCTTTGTGGTTGGTCGAAGCATCTATCGTTGAAGATAAACCCTCTGAGTCCACACCGGACCAAAGTCAACAGGTCGAGACGCCAGTCGACCCAGTCTTGTCTTCGAAAGGTCCACCTTTAGATGATACAGTCAACAAAGAGAAAGAGCTCGACACCGTTCAAATCCTCTTTGTAAGCACAGACTTCGATGAACATGGGAGAAATATACCCATTCATTTACCGTAGGAAGGAAGTTTGTCAGAGTCATATCTGGCCGTTTATTCGGTCCCACCTCCAAGCAACCTAGTCGTTTCCTTCGACTGGAATCTACTAGGCAGACTCCGTCTACCGTCTAATGTACCATTCCGAATCATTGTACAAGATTACAGAATGGTCATGGTCGGTACTATCATAGATGAAGGGGCTTCTGTGAGTATCCTTTCCTCAAATACTTGGAAATTGCTTGGTTCGCCATCGCTTCTACCTGAGATGCAAAATCTAACAGGCTTCGACAAAGGAACCAGTCGACCGTTAGGGATCCTTCCGAATTTGCCTATAACTTTGAGAGGGAAAACCATTTATCTGAACGTAATGGTAGTCCAAGGACCTTTAGATTACAATCTACTCCTTGGACGTGACTACATTTATAGCATGGGAGCCATTGTCTCCTCAGTCTTTAGGGTAATGTGTTTTCCGCATGAAGGCAAAATGGTCCAGCTCGTAGACCAAATTTCATTCCCCAGCTCATACATAGCTAATAGTCAAATACCATCCCTAACTAGTCTTTTCACGCAAGGAATGTCTCATCAATCTCCAGTCTGTCCACCTGATGAGCGCAAGTGATTCGGTGATTGTGACTTAAACCCAGGGGGCATGCACCCTGGTCTGCTTCGACAGGAAAACCCCAGTTATAAGGTGGGTTTCCGCGTAGGAATATGACTAGTCTGACACACCATTCCGTTTAGGAAGATGGGATTAGACTGGAATAAGATACCTCTTTCAGAAGGTAGGCCTTTCCCGACGGAACAAATGTTTTGTTTGCAAATTGAAGGGTAACCTAGAAACTCTACTTCATTATACCTGGGGGCATGCATACCTTTTCGCATGAAAGTGAAAAGCGACCATTTATTTTCTTAGTTTCTAGATTCTTAACCCTTTAAACTCGTAGGATTGTTCGTTCCTAGCTTACATAAAGAAAGGATCCGGAGCAAAGTTTCGAATGGTGCAAGCTCCCTAAAAATTGAACCTATCGATGAGACATCCTTATTATACGACTGTCATGAGCAGTTTTACGCAAAGTTCAAGCTTGTTAAAAATTAAACCTAAGCAATGAGCATATGTTCCGCCAGAGTTTAAGCTCATTAAAAAATGAACCCACCTCTGGTAAATAACCATTGCGAATGCATTATCATCAACTTTTGAGCCTTGGTCGTGTTCTTCCCATTACCTCCACTCTGTTTTAGTCGATCGTACGCCTCCATTTGATTGTTTACCCTTTTGAGGAACAACTACGACGAGTGATTCTGTTAGCCATCCTCTTAGCCCTGCCGTGATTGGAAAGTTCCAAACCTTACCTGGAACTAGCTGCTACTCAAACATATCACTCGTTCCTAAAAAAACGAGTCTCCTTTAAGCTCTTTTCATCTGACTCGTAAAATATGAAAAGATTGTCGAGCAATTGGCCTCTCCAGCTCGTTAAAACAATCGGAAGTGCTATCCCTCCTCTAGATTTTAATCTTTTTGGACCTGAGGGATCATTACACAAAAGGATCAAGCGCTTGTCTTGTTCGGCTTGTTAAAACTATCGAAAATTCATCCCTTTCGTATTATTTTATACTTTTTCGGACTTAAGGGATTATATGATGAAAAAGGATTACCGAAGT
>APFE031176266.1:0-34274 GCA_000404065.3 Pinus taeda
TGCTCTATGAACTCATAATTATCTTGTAGATTATAAGTCATCAATTTATGCATATTTCATCAAAAAACCTGCTCAAAAATTTCCTGTAAATATCTTATTGAATAAAACGACATCCAGCGTTATCATTTATTAACCATAATCCTGGATCGGAAGGGGTTTTTGAAAAGTAAATGGGATGCTTGAATCTGTAATTATTCAAGCATTGATGAATGGAAACGATTTCTTAGCTGTCAATGGAAAGGACTCTTATCAACATTGAAACGAAACTATAGATTAATTTTTTAATTTAATATAGAAAAGGAAATATAGTGTGAGAGAAATCTCAATTTTTAAAGGAAAATATTTAATAAAATTGAAAGCAAGATTTAATAACAAAATTGAATTTCAGAAAATCCAATATGGAAACTTTAAATAATAGAGTAATAATTTAATGGAATAAAAGTAATAATTTAGTTGAAATAGAGTTCAAGAATGTGGTCCAATGATTAGGCTAGACATTTTATTTCCTGAATAAGACTATATACATAAAAGCTTACTCCAAGCAAGATACTTCCTTTGAAAAAAAAAACTGACTATATACATAAAAGCTTACTCCAAGCACGATATCTTCCTTCGGAAAAAAAGTCCAATGATTAGGCCAGACATTTTATTTCCTGAATAAGACTATATACATAAAAGCACTATATACATAAAAGCTTACTCCAAGCAAGATACTTCCTTGAAAAAAAAAAACTGAGTTGAGTTAGCTTTCCTGATTTAACAAAACTATATATGCATAAGAGCTTACTCTGTGCACCATATCTTCCTTTGGAAAAAAAAACTGAATTGAAATACCTTTCCTGATTTGGATACGGCATTGAATTCCCTAAATTAGCAGTAACAGAAAGTTTAGAACTTGTCATAAGGTCAAATAAATTAGCAGTAACAGAAAGTTTAGAACTTGTCATAAGGTCAAATGTGTGATGCATATCAATTACATGCCCCTTCTTTACATCAAATATGTTCACTATTTTGTAATTGATTTCCATAGCATCCCCATATTCATCCTTTGCAGGACATAACTTTCGATTTTAAATGGCGAACAACAACATTCCTAGGTTAAGGAAAATAATTATTAAGGGAGGTTTCAACCAGATGTGGTGGAAGACTTAGTATCTACATTCATACTAAGTCACCGAGGCATTGAATAGCATGACAGAGAGGATCCACTCGCAACAATGCAACTTAGATGGGTTTCAATAACCAAGTCTCTCCCGGATATCTAGGATGCAATTTCAATTGATGTAGATGTAAATTCTTCAGTGGTGGACAAGAGAGGTATTTCTGGTGCAGTTTGTTGGGGATTTTTGAGGGCAAAATACCAAAAACACAAAAATTCATGGACACAGAGGCAATGCTCTGTTTCCTTTACTCGAGGATCTTTTTGAACAGAGAAGCCTTTAAATTTTTTTTGCACAGAACAGAGTATTGCACCACCATAAAATGATTTCTATTCATTAAACAAAATTACTGATACATATTCATCCTCTTTCACTCAGAGGGATTCACCAAAACACTTTAACAAAAATTACTCTGCCTCTGTTACAATTGATTTTTACACTGCTGTGTAAAATCTACATTCACATTTACTGCTGTAAAAATGGTTTTACATTTACAAAACTTACTGTTCCCTTTTCACTGCTGTGTGAAACAATTCATGGTTTCTGATACAAGCTTCCTCTGGTTTTCTTTCATTCACCTCTTCAACTCTTCTCCTGCACTACTGTGCGTTCTTTTCATTTCTTACATTACAAAAAAAATTTACGCTGCTGCGTTTTCCCCTTGGCCTTCATTCGCTGCTGCGAACCAACTCTTCACCTCCCCGTGTGCAATACAAAAATTAGGTGTCAACTCTCATACTAAAAGACATGACATACGATTCATATGCAATTTTAATAAAAGTTACATACCCCAATACTTCCGTATAAAATAGATATTACACGTCGTAAAAACATTAAATACTTTACCTAAAAACTATGTCATTTCATTAATCATAGGGTATGGACAATGGTATTACTCCACGCTGCATTTAATTTTAGCAGGCCCCGTATGCACCTTGGAGAATTAAACGGCGGAAAAACTTCCTTGCAATCGAACGGCGGAGGATGGAGGACCAGATCGGACGAGTATCGGGTGCCCAGTTTTGACCGACATTTATCATCCGATAAATGTCAGAGGGTGATGTCACCCCAATCCACGTGTCTGCTCCAAATCTTATCGAAGTGCCTTAGTACGGAAACTACCTTTAACAAAAAGCGGTGCGATATGGTTTCCGGTGGTTTATGGTATTGCAATAGTGGTCTCGGGGGGTTGGACGGCAGCGTTGAAATTATATTTTCAACAGATTGCACGTTTCTAATTCAAAAGTATTTGCGCTTTCAAAGCGTAGTTTTATGGTTCAATTTTGTCATTTTGAATCATATTTATAATTTTTTTCTTCAAATATTGGATAGAGATATATTACGAAATATAAATTTAAGTTGAGGCATTTATATAATTTGGTTATTTTTGAGAATTTTAAATTTATTTATATTAAAAATGTTAATTGTTTTTTTGTGGTTTATGAGAGATGGTAGTCATTTTGCCTACTAAAACATTGCTCTACCAATAAAGCGAAAATAAAAATTATTAAAAGCATCGTGCAGGCCTCTTGGATATGGAGCCCTTGCCCCTACACCAACACCAATATATTGAGAAGAACTAACAATAGCAATAAGCTAATAGCCCATTGTGTAGGTCTCCCGGGGAGAGAGGCATATAATGTCTCAATATATCCAAAATAGCCGTGTTTTTTTAATTAAATATTTTATAACTTTATAATATAAGATATAATATTAAAATAAAATTAAAGTTAAATTAGATTTGATTTTTTTTAATAAAAAATGAATAATACATTAAATTAAAGTTTCTAGCTTGTGTGATCTCACTGCAAGTTTCATATTAATAATTACCTAGTCAAAGTTTCATATTGATAATTAGTAGTCAAAGTTTAACTATTGTTTTTATTGAGAATATTTTATAAATTTTATAATATAATGATAATTTTGGAATTAAAGTTTAAATTTTAGATTTGATTTTTTTTAAAATTAAAATGAATAATAAATTAAAATTAAAATATCCTGGTTTATGTTTATCCTATTTGCATATTCATATTAAATAAAACTTATATGTTTTTTATTAGAATATTTTATAAATTTTTATAATATAATGGTAATTTTAGAATTAAAGTTTAAATTTAGATTGATTAATTTAAAACGAATATAAAATTTAAATTAAAGTTTTGCCTTTTGGATTTTGTTTCGAATATGATTATTACTGAATTTTTTTTTCTCAATTATGAGAGATATGGATCATAGATAAACGTTAATTACATTTATTGCTCATTTTTAATTAAAGAATGAAATCTAAAATTTAAACTTTAATTTCGAAATTATCATTATATTATAAAAAGTTATAAAATATTCTAATAAAAAACACATAGGTCATTATTAATATGAAACTTGCATTAAGAATAAAATTGTGCTTTATATTTAAGATATGTTTCCAATTATTATTAATAAAGTCTACTACAAACAATAACAACTTAATCATTATTATTAATCCACTTTTCATTCTCTTAAATTGCCTTAAAGTGTTTGAGTAAACATTATTAATGTCCACCATGAATGGAGTGTTAATTATGTTGCTTCATACTTCTCTACATTATTAGATTTTTCTCTGTTAATTTTTTTACAATTCTTTATATTTTTTACCATATTATAATAAAAAAATAATATAATAGATAATTTGAGAATAACCAACTTAGATACATCTTCAACTTTATTATAAAAAGTTATAAAATATTCTAATAAAAAAAAACAAGCCATTATTAATATGGAACTTGCATTAAGAATAAAATTGTGTTTTACATTTAAATTATGGTTCCACTTATTATTAATAAAGTGTATTACAAACAGTGACAACTTAATCATTATTATTAATCCTCTTTGCATTCTCTTAAAGTGTTAGGGTAAAGATTATTAATGTCCACCATGAATGTAGTGTTAATTATGGTGCTTCATACATGTCTTTGCGTTATTAGGTTAATTTTCTCAGTTATTTTTTTATAAATATATTTCTTATATTATTATATTATAATAAAAATAAAATAATATATAATTTGAGAATAAGAAACTCATCCATCTTCAAGTTTGGATCTTTATAATTATTTATTTTGTTTTGTTTTATTTTTATGCAATTTGACCAAGTCAAAATGTTTAAATGTTGAATAACATTCTACATTTTTGGTTTTTTTCCATCAAATAAATCCAGCTAGCAATATTTGCCAAGATTTGCAATTTTGAATTGATGTAATTGTTGTTGTCAATGTTATTTTAATTATGACACTTGTGGCTCTTATATGGGTGTATCTCATAGGTTGCAATTCCTTAAGACATGCATTTTTTAATTTGTAGGAATTCATATGGGAGAATCTCTTATGAAGTTAGACTCTTTGTGTGGAACTCAAGGCCAAATGTTTAAACTTAGGGAATTAGGTCTGTCATTATATTATTCATTTTCTATTAAAAACATCAAATCTAAATTTACAATTATATTACAAAAAGTTATAAAATATCCTTTAAAAAAACACATAGGTCATTATTAATATGGAACTTGCATTAAGAATAAAATCCCCTTTGCATTTCAAGATAGGATTCCACTCATTATTAATAAAGTGTATTAGAAACAATAACAACTTAATCATTATTATTAACCCCCTTTGGATTCTCTTAAAGTGTTAGGGTAAATATCATTAATATCCACCATGGATTTCATGTTAATTACGGTGTTTCCATACGTGTATCTACATTATTAGATTAATTTTTTCTCTTGATTTTTTATAAACACTTTTCTTATTTTTCATTATAATAAAATAAATAATATAATATATAATTTGAGAATAACCAACCTAGATCCATCTTAAACTTTGGATTTTTATAATTATTTATTGTTGGGATGGGGTCCCCTGGGTCATTTTTGGGGCTAAAAACCCAAGTTTTGATCTAAATTTTGTAAAAATATGTAAAGTCTCTAGGCTTTATGGATGAAAAGTGTGTAGGTGGTTAGGAGTCAAAAAGGGTTTTCACCCTCGTCTATGTAAGTTGAGTCTGTTTTTACATCCACCCATGGTCCACAGACCATGGGATTGTATAAAAAGAGGTATCTTATGAGTCTAAGAGATAAGAAACGAATGATGGATGTAATTGCTCAATAAATGATAGCACAGAGAAGTGAGTCTTAAAGGAGGAAAAGGCTATGCAGCTGAGTGTGCATAGGCCTAGAATAGTGTTCGCAACAGAGTGCAAGAAACCCTGTAGCTGAGTGTGCAGGGCAGTTTTGAGTATGTGACCACATATTGAAGATCAATAAAGAAGATTGTTGAATAAATTCATGTGTTTATCTGTTTACTTCTGTTATTTATGTTTGCGACTTATGCTGTGAGGAGATAATGTCTTTATGAAATAATGATGTATTGATGCACAACTCTATTGGATAAGACTTATTAACTGTATGCAATGCACGTTAAGTATTTACATGAAGATTATAATACACTATGCTATTTTTATTGAATACTTAAGTAGATCCGAGTGAACACAGATCTAGGGTTAATTTATGGAGCGCAAAAGTAGCTGATCCATCTTCTAAGGGTCCGCAAAGGTCTATCCTAGACCTTCACAAAGGTCTGAAAGAAAATTAGAGGCAATTGTAGCACTTAGCCTTAAAAGCATGTAGATCTACATGAAGATAGATCTAGGGCATTAAAGGACATCACACTAATCACTGGATGCAGAAACATGGTTCCATCATCCCCCCATACTGCTCTGAGTGAGACTTTAGCCTGCGCTACGTGGGTTGATGTTGAAAGGGCCAGTAATGTAGAGTTTTGTTTGGCGCAACTAACTTTGTACCTGGGTGAGGCCCCATTGAGCCAACAAATGGTTCCATTGCTAGGACTGAGATATGCATAAGGATATGTGTGATATCGCATCACTAGAATCTGACCAAGAAAGAAATTGAGAAGTGGTTGGATAGGAAGATTCACGAATCCGCAGTGCAAGAGAATAGGAATTTGTGTCTATCAAAGGAGCAGTGGTTGGACAAATATTTCAACACAGAAATACACAAAATTTTCTTCTGCAACTTTCTGGTCGAACTATATGAGTGGATAGTTATGTTGGCAAATGACCACGGAAAGTGGAGGCTTCACGGTCCAATAATGTGGAGTCTAGAGCTAGTGTGAAAGTTGGAAGCATCTAAAGACAAGATTGTGTGCATTCTCTACCACTGGCTAGATCAAATTATAAGAGGATTTATCTCATAGTTTGTCGTTGGTACCTCAGTTAGCTACAATGAAGCAGAGTGACGCTTCTTCAAGGGACTGAAAGGTAAGTATTTGAGATCTTTGAATACTTGGATTAAGATGCTCTTGTGTGAGAAACGGGTTATGTCGTTTCCTTGATGTTTGGATCTATGTGAAGTGGACGAATCTTCATAAATCGAGAAAAGCAGGCCCTAAATATAGTTGTCGATTGGACCTCCTTCGAGCGAAGATGAGGGAATAACACAAACCTCAAAACGGAGTGTGTTCCAATTGATAATATAGGGTTTTCCATGCATACATCATCCATCCACTCCTTCTCCACCCTCACCTCCACAGCATACATCCTTGCCCACGCCCACGCCACCACCAACCCTACCACTGGTCAACATGTCGAACTAAATAAATCTATCAATTTTCAAGGGTATAGGGAGGGAAGACGCACATCAGTTCTAGTTTGTTGTGAATGTTGTGTGGACCACGCATCATATCACTGATGACAACATAAAGAAGACACACTTGGTTACTTCTCTACAAGATTGTGCATTGACATGGTATATTAAGCACTATGCTGATCATCCTTTAGCAACACTAGTAGACACTAAGGATGCTTTAAATAAAGAGTTTAGTAAGCCTAAGTCTGAATTGCAATCAGTCATTGGATTTAAGGAAATCAAGATGAAGGTTGGTGAGATGCCTTGAGAGTTAGATCAAAGGCTGAAATGTGTGATTCATGAAGCTAATATGCAGCTCACAGATGGTCAACACCGTAAGCAGTTTATAACCTTGCTTTTGCCCGACCCGAGGATTGCTTTGTCATAAAAAAATATAGGAACCCAGGCAGAAGCCTTGGAAATCGTGATGATATTTCACGAGACACCTATTTAGGACATGACTTTGGGAGTCCAACAAATTCACTCATAGTTACAAAACCTCTGCTTGGAATTGTAGATCTTGAAGAAAGAGAAGGAGGCAAGGCTAGAGGTGCACAAAGAAGTTTGGTGCTTGAACTGTAAGAGCCAGAGGCATGATAAAGACCATTGCCCTGTCTTCGCAAACTATATTACAGGAGGGGGACTAATTCCCCTGGGGCAGGAAGCTCCAACAGGACCAAGTGCGGGGCCTACGCTATGGTGCGCTATTTGTCAGGTGGCTAGGAAACATGTAATGAATAATTGTCATTTACTACAAAATTTCATTCAAACATTGAAATAGTTGTTCTGCAACTTCTGCAAATCAGTGGGTCATGATGAGAGCCACTTTCAAAGCTATGAAATGATGATGGAAAGAACGCCTACCTATCGAATGCAAGCAGAAACTTAACCTCCGGATCAGGGTGCTGGGGGAGCGCGCAGAGGATATCAAGAGAGATGATGAGGCAGAGGAGGAGGGGGCCCTAATATAGGTTTATGATAGGTTATTTGTTACAATTGTGGGACACCAGGCCACTACGTGCGAGAGTTTAAGAATCAGACACGCCTGTCCTACCAATATTGCAGCCAGTTTGACCACAGTATAGAAGAATGCCTTGTGCGAATAACTAAGATGCATAGAAGAGGGTGAAGCCTCAACAACCTATGCAAAACTTACAAATGATGAGAGCTAAGCCCCGTGAGGAAGATTCAAATGTCAATATCGTGTTGAGAAGTAGAGTAACAATGGGGGATGATAAGGCAAAACAACCTGAAGAAGATGGATGGGACCACAAGCCACCAGAAAAAGGGGTTGGATTTTATCTAGACCGCAAAGGAAACGTTTATGGAGGCTAAGAAAAGATTAGCTGAGGCGTCTACCTCAGGAAGCTAGAACAGAGTCCAAGAGATCAGTGTTCCCACAAAGGTCGATCCCTCTGTCCTTACCACATTCTTAGAGAGTTGTATGAAACTACTGCACAATATTAAGGTTGTGAAGGGGCTACAAGAGTTAATAAACAAGTACACTCACAAGGAAAATGCCCATGTTGGACACCGCATGGTAAGAAAAATTGGCAAACATAAAGCAAGAACAGGGTGCAAGATGAGGCTCACCGCAGAGATAGGAGATTATGATATGGACTAGGTCATTCTGGATCTGGGGTCTGACGCGAACGTTTCGCCTAAACATACATGGGAGATAATGGGGAGACCTATGTTGCAATGGTCTCCGATCTAGCTTAGAATGGAAAATCAACAGAAGATCATCCCTATGGGATAGTTACATGGAGTCACAGTGGATATCAAAGGTGTGAGCGTGCTAATTGATTTTGAAATAATAGAGATTGTTGATGACAAAAACCCATATCCCACGCTCCTTGGATTTGACTCCGCCATTGATAGGAATGGAGTCATCAACTTAAAAAAGAGGACAATGTCGTTTGATAAAAAATTGCTTCGAGTTGTCGTAACGCTGGACCCTATGGAAGGACCGTGTTATACTGAACCGGTCCACGACTATGAAGAGAGTGATGATGACTTGGATCAGATCTAAAAAATAACAGCATGAGACCAAGACTGGATTAATCCAATAGCTGATGGATGGATTGCATGGGACTGAGAAATTTTTTGTACCTCAGAATAAGATGAAGAGTTGGAGCACTGGGAGAATAGGCTGCATAAAGTATCTATGCTACACTGCAACATGACGATTAAATTGTTGCGCCGTGTGTCATCAGATGTAAGAAATTTACGCTATTACGATGGTTTAACTGACATAGATAAGTTTTTGGATGCTTTTGAATGAGAAGTACCTAAGGATCACTGCTCCCAACCATTAGATTTGGTGTTGTGCGCTACGCCCGGACGATGGTGGGGTAGGAATAAGGACAAATTTTATGAATGACGAGATTACAGGAGAATGATGAGGTTGTGATTTGGTCATCCGAAAATTCGACTGACTGAGAAATATGAAGAAAAAAATGGTATGCTCAATCATTTAGCGAAGTGGACTAAAGTGTATGGAATAGAACTGTAGTTGGAGGGTGCACTTATTCTTTCATACTTTAGATACAATCCCTACGAATTGGTACCTGGAAATGGAGCTCCACCATGGCACCACAAAGTGGGATATATTAAGGGAAGGATTCTTATTGACCTTCAGTTTTGAAGATAGGTTCGAATGCATTGATGAAGCTCTGTAGGAGATCAAGGCACTGATCTTCAGAATTTCACAGGACCCTTTGGGGTTGGTTCAACTGAACTGGAGCACCCAACTCCACCAGGCAATGGAATGCTATTGTGTGACTGCTGAGGGGGAAGAGGAAGATCCAAGTAATATCAATATTCTGGAGGAAGAAGGCCATCGCGAGCTCGAATGTCCACAAATAGAGAACCCAGACATCACTGCACCGTTGAAAACCAAGCATGTAAACATGGGTACTGAAGCAGAGCCAAAATTTGCGAATATTGGAGATTACTAGGATGATGCCATAGTGGATAAAGTTGTCGAGTTACTTCACGAGTACCAGGATATTTTTCCTATGAATTTTTCGGATCTGAAGGGAATCATAGGTGAATTGGTTGTGATGAAAATCACTTTGAAACTAGATGCGAAGCCTATTAAGCAGAGACTATATCACCTTAATCCCAAATACAAGGAAAAGGTTCGCTTGGAGTTAGATAAGATGTTAGAAGTGGGCATCATCAAACATGTCGAAGAGTTTGACTGGGTGAGCCCAATGGTGGTTAAAGAAAATAAGCAGAATGGAGAAATACATATTTGTGTAGATCAAAGGATGCTTAATGATGCTTGTGTCCATGATCCTTTACTGACACTATTTACTGATGAGGTATTGGATAACATTGGAGGGCAGGAGGCCTAGTCATTCACTGATGGATTTTCGGGGTGCCATTATATGAAGATCGCGCTAGAGGATAGGAGAAAACCAATCTTCGCGACTGAATGGGGTTGTTTTCAGTATACTATCATGTCATTTGGACTCAAGAACATGCCTTCAATATTCTCTCGTGTAGTTATAGCAACGTTTAAAGAGTTCATCCACAAGTTCTTATAGGTGTATTTTGATGACTGGATGGTGTTCGACTTAGTCAAGCGCCATGTAGCAAGTCTGTGCCTGATGTTAGATACATGCTGCAGATACAAGATCGCACTGAACCTGAAAAAGTGTCTATTCTGTGTCCCCTTTGGGATCTTGCTGGGTCATGTGGTGTGAAAGCAAGGAATGATGGTGGACCCTTGCAAGATCATGATGATAGTGAATATGGAGGTCCCAAGAAGTGTCAAGTAGTTGCATGCAACGCTCGAACATACTGGCTATTATAGAAAGTTCATCGAGGATTATGCTTAGATTACTACACCTATGGAGAAATTGTTAAAAAATGGTGCTACATTCTATTGGGATGAGGAATATCAACTTATTCTGGATGTATTGAAGGAGAAAATGGTCACCGCGCTAATTTCGGTCTTCCTAGATTAGAAGAAGGAATTCCATATGCACGTTGATGCCTCATGTATTGTGTTGGGAGCAGTGTTGACGCAAGTCGGTGAGGGAGAGATGGACCACCCTATAGCCTTCACAAGCAGGAAATTATCAAAGGCTGAGAAGAATTACTCAACAACAGAGCGCAAAGGATTGACCATGGTATACGTGCTTCAGAAGTTTCAATACTACTTGTTGTGTAGACATTTCAAAATGTACACGAATCATTTTGCTTTGAAATACCTGGTTAATAAGCCTGTGTTGGGGGGGGGGGGGGGGGGGAATATTTGTCGATGGTTGCTTCTATTCGAAGAGTATTACTTAGAACTGATTGGAAGCTAGGAAGGTTGAATGCAAGACCTGAACAACTATTGCGGATCGAAACTATGGAGGAGCCTACTAATTTGGAGGACGGGTTGCCTGACATGTAACTCTTCACGGTATGCATAGTCGATAACCATTTTGATTTATATTGTTCAATATCTAACTACATGGACGGCGCCAGAAGGATATACCTGTTAGAAAAATAAGGATTTAGTAGTGCACGCAACTAATTTCTCAGTAATTGCAAGAAATTTGTATAAAATGGGTGCAGATGAGATATTGCGATGGTAGGTGCTAGATTTTGAACGTAATAGAATCCTTGTTGAAGCTCATGGAGGAGCTATGGGAGGACACAATTTAGGTAAGGAAACAACGCAAAATATTTTTCGTGTCGGACTATGTTGGCCTACGCTGCATAAAGACTCTAAAACATATTGTAGGGCATGTGATGCATGTCAAAGAATGGGCATACCATCGTGGAGGGACAAGCTACAACTGAATCCTCAAGTATCATTGCAGCCATTTGAAAAATGGGCAATTGATTTCGTTTGACCAATTCAACCCCCATGAAAGAAGACATGTGCGCGCTATATCATCACCACGATGGAGTATATGACCCGATGGGTGGAGGCACAACTAGTGAAGGATTGTACAGGGGCTATAGTAGTGGAATTATTGTTTAAATATGTGTTAACTAGATTTGGCTACCCAAAAGTGTTGATGAGTGATCAAGGTAGACACTTCCTAAATTAAACGATCAGCGCGTTAACTGAAGAGTTCCATGTTTATCATCAGAGGAGTACATTGTATCATCCTCGGGCTGATGGAATAGTTGAGGCCTTTAAGAAGATCTTGGAGAGCGTGCTGATGAAGATTTTCAATGCATAATGAAATGACCAGGATGTGCACGTACCTGCAGTGCTATGGGCGTACATGACTACTTGCAAAAAATTGACAAGATAGACACCTTTTTTATTAGTCTATGGCATAGAATCTATAATGGCTATGGAATATATCATGCCTAGTCTTCACATAACAACTTCTACATGTATGGTAGATTGCGAAGCCTTAGAAGAAGGGCTCGTGCAACTGATGGAGCTTGAAAAAGATAGGTTCTTGGATGGATTCCATCAACATGTATAGAAGAAGCATGAGAAGCATGGCATGATCGACACATCAAGTTGCACACATTCAAGATAAATTATTTCGTATCATTGTATGATAGCAAGTTAACTAAGTTTCTGAGCAAATTTTAGATGCACTTGCTTGGGCCATATGTTATCAAAGCGATTACATATGGAGGAGGAGTTAAGCTTGCGAAGCTGAATGAAGAACGTTTTCTGGGAAGGGTGAATGGCAGTTGATAGAAGCCCTATACATGGGATCTGACTCAATGAATATATGACATCAAGATAGTCTTAGTGCTTTAGGCAGTTGCAAGGGAGTGCTGACTATAAAGTACACTGCTCGGGTTGGAAAGCTACATGACAGGAGGGCTGAGTGGAAAATGTTAACGTTACAGTATAAGAAGTTGTGCTACGAAGGGAGGTGTCACACATCACAACCAAAAAGTTACCATTCGAGTCATTGTTCATGATTTGAAAATGACAAGGCAGTTAAGAGGAGAGGGCTGGTGGCATTTAAGGCTAAAATTTTTGAAGATCTGCCACCAAAACAGCATTAATGTTCAAATTTTGGGGGCAAGGGTCGGATTTGAATTCACGAACCCCTATAAATTATGTGTACTAGCCCAACAAAGAACACTTTGCAAACTTATAGTTTTTGAGCTATGTTTTTTGTTGCTTATGAACCACTCGTTCTTTGAAGATTTGGTCATGAGCTCGATATTTTCTAATTTACCAGCATTGAACCAGAAGTTTATCCTTGACACTATGTTAGGTCCAAGCCTTACTGAGATGGTGAGCACTAGGGGAGATATCGTGTCTGAAGGAGCTGCTCTAAAGGTAGTGAGTATGGAGGCTCCGGCTCATGTGCCTATGGTGTCAAGGTCACCTAGGTCGAAGTCCACCCCTGTTAGAGAAACCCATAATCCAAAGAAGGATAAGTAGAAGAAGTCAGTGCCAATGCGCGAGTCACTAAAAAAGTTTTTGCCACTTAAAAGTAGAATAAGGACAAGTAGCCTGAGAGGGTTGTCGATTTGGAGGCTAAGGAGAGATAAGGCACTGAGGATATACACACAGAGAGAGTGGATCCCTTGACCAATTTGCTTGATTACATCCCTCCATGCAAAGGGAAGACAAAGGTTACCAAGGACTCGGATTCTGACAAATTCATCATCTCTACACCCCTACTTTCAGAGTAGGTTCCCTTTGAAGATTTGTGCCTCGCGTAGATCCCCCTGCTGAAGATGGAAGATTGGGACCTGGCGGACCATGAATGGTTCCCTCACCTTTCAACAACAAATTATATGAAGCATGTTTACTACCAGGATTTAGTTGTCACTGACATAGAAACAGTGGAATGGATACGCGAAGTGGAGAATTATGGGTTGTTGAACCTATTGTGGTGCCCCACTATCACCGCACTACTATCAATACCATTTGTGTGAATAAATTACCCACTCTCATGCATGATGGGTGCTTAAGGATAGGAGGGCCTATACCCATCACTAACATGCTCATCCACAAGTTAACGCACATGAAGCATGAGGGCTTGAATCCAGCCGAGGAGTTTGGCGGAAAGGCGGGAGAAAAAGACTTGGAAGACAAGATGAAAAGGGAGTTTGCACATGTGAAAAAATCACGCAACTATTCAATAGATTATATCAATGACTTCACGGTACAAATTGCTGCACAAATCCTGGTAGGAAAAGTAATGAGAAAGTGTCGCACAGATGAAGTTCCAGTGCCTGTGGTATCATTGTTTGCACAATGTGCAAACAATGTGCAGTTTAACTAGTCATGCTACCTATGTAGTAAATTCCTCGCAAATTGTCGTGAGGTCAAGGACGAGACCAAACCATTCCACTATGTGTGGTTGTTACTATCAATCATTTTGGTCACATGGGAGCTGCCAAAGCACAACTAGTTTCCTCTGCTAAAGGAAGGGCTGCAAGAGTCCATGTAATTCGCTTCCTTATGGGCCACAAAGGACCCCATGTGTGTCACCAAAACAAAGAAATTATGGGTATTGATGGAAATGAGTCTCCGCATAGTCATCAATTAGTGGCCAAGGTTGTCCCAAAACTTGTACAAGAAGTTGTCAGCATATGCCACATTTAAAGCTAACTTCCACCATGTATATATTCAGACGTGCAAGGACCCACAGTAGAAATGGTACGATTTACCATACTTGGTCACAGATCATGACATTCAGGAGGTGATCAAGATTTAGCTGACAAAATGGCGTGCCCCATTAGATTTGGATGCAAGAACTAGTAAGGGTCGGGGCAGCTTGACTAAGAAGAAGAGGAAGGATGCAACAAAGGAGGCTAAGCAAAATTTGGCCATGCAATAGAAAAAGGAAGTTGTCAAGAAGCCTCAGATGGAAAAGGAGAACGCTGCTAAGGAGTAGGCTGAGTAGGAGTAGCGTGACTCACAAGGAAGCGCTCAGTCCCCTTTGCCCACGACAAAGGAGGAGGAATAGTTTGAACAGGGTGGCGAAGGAGATGAGGGGCAGAGCACCCCCTTTCAGTTGAAAAAGTGCAGACACGAGCAGCGGGAGGGTCCCCGCAAGAAGCAAAAGCCGGATAAACTGTAGGTGGATCCTATGATCTTGAGAGAGGGTGATCTCAACGAGATCAGCAACAAAGTATGGGATACTACAATTGAACTATTGCAACAATTCGAGAAAAATTACATGCAGACATTGGGGAGCGTCCAAAATGATCCATGCGAGCTGTAGATCTAGACTAGTAGGATACAAGTGGGCACAGGAAGAACCTAGCATTGGGGACAAGTGAGGCTGCTGAATTGGTCAAAATATTGGACCCTCACATAGTTTCTCTACCGGAAGGGTCCCTACGCGCGGAGTCAGCTTACGACTTAGTTATATTAAGTACCCTTAACGACGTCACGTTGAACATTGCAGCACTACCTAATGAATTTCTTCATGCGATGTAGAGAGGGGTAACAGAATAATTAAGAGCTCGGGAGTAGCACACTCAGAACCTAATAAGCAAGCATAGGGTGAACAATGAATAGATGTTCACCGAGAAAACACAGGCCTTGAAGGACAAAGATACATTAGAGGCACAGATTTCGTAGTTGGAGAAGCATGCAGAATAGTGCCAAAGTTGCACATCCCAGAGGACACACAACCATAAGCTAATATCCAGAAATTAGTCACAGGTGTACGCAAGGGGAAGGCAGAAGTTGGTCAAGTTCATTTTGAACTCAATTTGAAGATCACAAAGTTGTTGGAAATAATACTGAGAGGGGGGGTGAATCAGTATTATCAAATCTTTTCCAATAAACACTTGCAGATTTGACTAATGAAACTTGTATATACCTTACAGATTTTAATGTAATTTATTCTTTAGATGTTAACCATTAATTTGTATGGCAGAACCATATAATAATAAACAGGAACAGGAAACATAGATAATCACACCAAAGAACACTAGATATAAGGTGGAAACCCAATGTGGGTGAAAACCACCTGCTACAATATGTCTCTATCTTCTTTCAATTAGAAACTTCTTTTTACAATGATTTTGTATTGGTGTAGTCCTTTGCCAGTACGCAGGCTGCAACCTGCAGAGAGCTACAACCCTCTCTCGTTTTCCAGCTTCTCCTGGAAGGGAGCTACAACCCCTTTAGCTCTTGTACTAGCTAAGATACTAGTACGTAGGTGCTGACCTACAGAAGACTACTACCTTCTCTTTCTTCCAGGGACCACGTTTCATAAATTTTCAAACTGGATCCAAAACATCAAGTACATGTGCATCACCCAATCTCCTTTAAACAAATAACTTCTCAGAATGCAGTAACCAGAAAATGGCACTAGTAAACAGACACCAATTAAACCTAGATCTCTGTAGAAACAAATAAAAGACAACTAAAATATATTTCAGGAAAGGTCCGCAACTTCACCGAAGGAAACCTGTAGATATCCGCACTTCTGCCGTGACAAGTTTGCACAACTTCGCAACTGCACTATCTACTATTCAGCGCACCTCTGCACCTGCTCCGCTGATTCAACTACGCACCTCCGCACCTGCTTCTTCTTTGGTTCTGCGCACCTTGGCACGTGCTTCTTCTATGGTGTTGCGCACCTCCACACTGCACCGTTTCCGCTTCTGTGCACCTTCAGATTTAGACAGTTTATCAATTCTCAAACATACCTCAGGCTGTCAAAATCACAGATCCGTTCATGCATCAAAGGGATCCCAACTCTTTAGTAGATTTGACTTATAATGCTCCGGTTTCTTCTTGATTCATATTCAACTATGTCTCACCAATCAATTATCAAAAATTCAGATCTTGCTCTTCTTAATATTTTCAACTCTTGTCTTTAGCCAAATGATTTCCTTTCCTTTTTATAGGCAAGGCCTCACTCAAAACCATTGAGAAACAATACCACAGACCCAATACTTGGGTTCAACTCTTTTGGATGCAATACCACGGAGCAAAACCATAGGATCAAACACTGTCGAACTAATACCATGAACCAACCATAAGATTTCCCATGTGCGTGTGCTTTTCTTTGCATGAAAGTGCGTGAACTTTTCTCTGCATGAAAGTGCGTGAATGTGACTCTGCATGAAAGTCTGTGAACTTTAGGTTCACACCTCTTGTGCGGGAGACCTGCAAACATATTCACACCTTTTCTATGGTTCTCCTGTGCAACCTGCCGATGGCCGCATCTTTTGATCTGTGCACCTGCTGAACCAGAAGATAACTTTGCTTTACTATAATTTATCATCTGAGATGAGTGGGTTGCCATCGAGTACAACATATGTATCATAATGCCAACAATCTCCCCCTTTGGACTTGATGGCAACAACAACCAATCACTCTCCCCCTTTGACATCAAGGGAAAAGGGGCGGACTACTATACTCCCCCTGAGTACCCGCTGAAAACTCTAAACGAGCTCCCCCTTTGTATATGCTCTGTGCTGAAATGCTATCTGTAAAAGGATGTTCTACAAGTAAGAACATGAATCCATACATTATAAGTAACCTTCCTATCATCAAGACTCATACATACATCCATCTCCCATCCAAGTGGGAATACACAAGATAGACAAAAAATCATTCATCCCAGGCATAGTGGGGAAACCAAAATAGGCCATTACATGACCTTGATATGAAAAGAAGTACATGACATAGAGACAAGAACAAATATCAGCAAAATCAACCTTCAGAACAACACACATTGATCTACTCCACCAGAAAACTCTTGAGAAATCAAACCAAGGACTTCTAAGATAATGCCAACAATGCATCATTAGAAGAATATATGCTCCCCCTAAACCTTTGCCAGATGATCTCTGATAGACCCATTCGACCCACATAGACCGACAAATGTACGTGTATCCACCTATGTACAACAGACAAGATTCAATAGCAGGATGATGCATCAGCAAACCCCAGCTTTTGTCTGAGGTATTTAAATGTCTCCCTAGGCAATGGTTTGGTGAGTATATCAACAACTTGTTCCTTGGGGGGAACATACTCCAATTTGACCTTTTGTTGTAGCACTTGTTCCCGAAGAAAATGATACTTGATTGGTATGTGCTTGGCCTTTGAATGCATGACTTGGTTCTTTGAAATGTTGATTGCACTTGTATTATCAAATAAGATGGAGATAGGTGGAGTACAATTGATTTGAAAATCCTACAAAGTTTGCATCATCCAAAGGAGTTGTGTGCAACAATATGCAACAGCCACATATTCTGCTTTAGTTGTAGATAAAGCAATCGAACTCTATTTCTTGTTGAACCAAGATACTAATCTGGAACCCATAACGAATGCACCACCACTAGTGCTTTTTCTGTCATCCACGCTTCCAACCCAATCTGCATTTTTATAATCATGAAGAGTGAGATCTGTATCTCTAGGATACCATAGACCATAGTTTTGAGTTTTTGAAGATACTTGAAAATTCTCTTTACTGCCTGAAGATGAGTTTCCTTTGGATTTGCCTGAAATCTTCCAACTATTCCCACTGCATGCATGATGTCTGGTCGGGTTCCTGTTACATAGAGAAGACTACCAATCATAGATCTATAGGTTGGTTGATGCACTGCTGTTGAGTCATCATTTGCACTGAGGCTGCATCCTGTCACCGTCGGGGTACATACAGGATCCAAATCCTCCATCCCATATTTCTTCAAGATCTGCTTGAGGTACTTGGTTTGAGATAAAAAGATACCGCCTTCATCTTGTTGGATTTGTAAACCAAGAAAATATGTCAGCTCTCCAATCAATCACATTTCGAATTCTTTCTGCATCACCAAGGCAATATTTTGACTCATAGCATGTCCATTGCTGCCAAATATGATATCATGAACATACACAACAAGTATTAGCAATTTGTCATTTTCAATTTTTATATAAAGATTGCTATCTGCTGATCCTTTTGAAAAACCTTGTTGATGAAGGTATTTGTCCAGACGATAGTACCAAGCCCTTGGAGCAAGCCTGTTTAAGACCATAGAGAGCCTTCTTAGGTCTGCATACAAGTTTTGGATCATTCCCAAGAATAAATCCATCTGGTTGCTCAATGTACACTTCTTCTTCTAGGTCTCCATTCAGAAAGGCATATTTCACATCCATTTGAAATACTTTGATGAATTTCTGAAAACTTGAGAGACCAAGGAACATTCTGATGGCTTCAAGTCTAGCAACAGGAGCAAAAGTTTCTTCAAAGTCTATTCCTTCTTGTTGAGCATACCCTTTACAAACAAGTCTGGCCTTGTTTCTAATAACTTCCCCATTTTCATTCAACTTGTTTTTGAATATCCATTTTGTCCCTATGACATTCTTATCTTTTGGTCTAGGAACCAATTCCCAAGTGTTGTTCTTTTCAATCTGCTCAAGTTCATCATCCATTGCTTTGACCCAGATTCATCTTTGCATGCCTCTTTTACATTTTGTGGCTCAGGGGAGGAGAGTAATGCCAAATAGCTTGAAGCTTTTGCTATTGTTCTTCTTGTTTGTATACCAGCCTCTTTCTGCCCCAAAATCTGAGATTCTGGATGATTCTTCTGAACGTACCTGGATGGAGTCTTTTCTTCTATCCTTATTTGTTCTTCTGGTGCCTCATAGGTTTCTTCTTCTTCATCATGAATTTGATTTGGTGTTCATGGATAGTCCTCTTTATCTTCGAAATCTTCAGGTCTTACCTGCCTAGGAGTGTTTTCATCTTCATCAACCACTACATCAATAATTTCAACAATTTTTCCAAGCCTTTTATTATAACACTTGTAAGCTTTGATGTGGGGAGAGTAACCAAGGAGAATGCCGTCATCTACTCTAGGTTCAAACTTGCCAAGATGTTCATCAGTATTTTTGATATAGCATTTGCTTCCAAAAATTTTGAAGTATTTTACCGAAGGAGTCTCACCATACCAGAGCTCATGAGGGGTTTGAGTGTTGTTCACCCGGACGTTTGTTTTGTTGAGAATAACAACTGCAGCAAATGCGGCTTCACCCCAGAAAGTTGCGGGAGTTCGAGACTCATCAAGCATAGCACGAGCCATTTGTTGAACCGTTCTGTTCATCCTTTCCACTACTCCATTTTGCTGAGGAGTCCTGGCTATAGAGAATTCTCTTCTTATTCCATGTTCTTCACCAAACTCGAAAAATTCATTTGAGGTAAACTCCCCACCTCTATCAGATCCAAGGCATTTAATTTTGTGATCTGATTCGTTTTCAACCAAAGCTTTGAAGGATTTGAATTTTTCAAAGGCTTCATCTTTGTGTTTCATAAGTCCTATCCAGACCATTCTTGAATAGTTGTCAATGAATAATATAAAATATTCTTCTCCCCGAGGTGACCTTTTCCTAGACGGACCACATACATCAGTATGGACAAGCTCAAGTGGCCTGCTAGCTGATCCTTCTTTCTCAGGGAAGTTAGTTTCTGGTTTGCTTACCAAACTGACATGACTTGCATATTGTATTGTCTGGAATTCTTGATGTCTGGAAGACCATGAACTGCCTGGTATTTGCATGCTTTCCTTATTTGTGAGAAGCTTAGGTGCCCCAATCTCCAGTGCCATAGCTAGTGTTCATCATTCTTGGTTAGATAGCATTGATGATGTCCTTCTTTGAATATGCATAAATTATTTGGAGTTTTTATGCCTTTGATCACTGTTTCTCCTGTATCAAGATCATGAACACTACATCCATTTGATCGAAATATTACCTCAGTTCCTTGATCACACATCTGAATGACACTCAATAGATTATGTTTTAAGCCATCAACATACATTACATTTCCAGCTTTGACCTTTTCTTTCAACAGAACAGAACCTTTACCTTTTATGAGTGGAGGGGTGTCATTTCCAAATGAGACCTTCTTCTCCTTTTCTAAGGCACTATATGGCTGAATTTTTTCCTTATCACCCATCATATGTTTTGAACATCCACTGTCGATGTACCATTTATTTTCCTGCCCTTCCACATATAAGGCTATACCACATCTTTCTGCTTGCAGTTCTTTCATTCTCCATGTTTTGGCACTTGAGACTTGTTCCTTCTAAGTTTTTTGCTGAAACCTGCTCCTGCATTCAAAATCTTCATGACCGAAGTTGTTACAAATAGAACATTCAATTTCGTTTTCAAGGGCAGAAAAGTTATTGTAGGTCCTTTTTGTGATTCTAGTCATGCTTCTTCATTTTTGAGCTTTTATAGTCATGATTGTCTTATAGACAACACATTGAGCTGCTTTGTGACCAAAGTTATGACAAGATAAACATTGGTCATTGATGAAACTCGTGTGATTATCATATCTACCATTCAGATGATTGTAGTCTCTATTGACTTCCATTCTTGAGGTAAATTGAGAAGGTTTTACCTGTGGCTGGTTGTAGCTACTGTTCATCCTTAAAGTAGATTGCCCTTGATTTACCTAGTAGTATTTGTTCATTCTTGAAGTAAATTGTCCCTGATTTACCTGGTGGGTAGCATTGTGCCTTTTTAGTTGATTGTCAACCTTTTCACTTCTCCTTGCTGCATCAAGATAACTTTTGGAGGTGGAAGGCTTCTGCACTTGATTTGATTCTTCATTATATCCCAGACCTGTCTTGATTAGTGGTGAGCGTTTCACTTTGATAATCTCATCTAAAGTTTCAGATCCTTTAGTAAATCTAAGATTAAGAGCTTTTGTTTTCTCAATCTCTTTTCTAAGTCCCATAATTTCACATTCTAACTTTTCATGATGTTTTTCTTTTTCAGCAAGTTGAAATTGCAGAGTATCAATAATCATATTTTTCTCTTCTAAACAAATTTTGAGTTTAGAAATCTCTTCATAAATACCTTATTCATCTATAGCATCCATGAAATCATCATCTTCAAAAGCCATTAAAAGTCTATAATTATTACCTTGTTCATCCTCATCACTATTTGAGAGTCCATCACTGTCTTCATGAGTGTAGTAGCTTCTCTTACTTACATTCTGTTTCTTGTTCCATCTAACAGGTTCCTCCTTTGTCAAGCTTATCTTCATGAGGACACTTGGAAACATAGTGACCGACTCTTCCACAAGCAAAGCATTTGAAGGGTAACTTACCTCTGAATCTTCCAGCACCCTGTTGAAGGTTCTTGACAAAATTTGATTCTTCCTCTTCTTCTGACATATGTCCTAACTCATATTAATCTTCTTTGCCTGAAGCCTTGAATGCAACTTCTCTCCTGTCTGATGGTCCTCCTTTCCTCATTTCGTAAGCGGTTAGAATTCCATGTAGTTGTGACATGGTAATTTTCTGTTGATTCTCATTTTCTTCTATTGCATAAGCTTTTGATTCAAACTTAGGAGACAAAGATCTAGAACCTTTTCAACCACAACAACCTCTTTTATTTCTTCACCCAAGTTTTTCATACAATTAACAATCTCATCTATTCGTAGGAAATAGTTAGCCACACTTTCATCATTGTACATTCTGAGATTTTCATACTGAATTCTGAGGGTTTGAAGTTTTGCTCGTTTAGCCTGTTCATCTCCTTCATAGCTCAGAACGATCTTGTCCCATATTTCTTTTGCAGTTTTATACTGCATAACCATGACGAATTCTGATTGAGATAGACATCCTAATAGAGTACTGACAACCTTTGCATTTGTTTCAAACTGCTTCTTCTCAGCCGGATCTATGGGATTTGGTGATGGAAAAGTGTACCCTGTATCTATGATATCCTAGACTTTTGTACCAAGAGATTGAAGATAGACAGTGACTCTTACCTTCCAATAGACGAAATTGGTCCCATCAAAAAGTGGTGGCCTAATCGATGCTTCTCTCTCGTAGTTTCTCATGATGATATATCTTCCTTCAAGCGATCAAGCTTCTTCTGAAGGACCGGCTCTGATACCAATTGTTGGAAATCATACTGAGAGGGGCGGGTGAATCACTATTATGAAATCTTTTCCAATAAACACTTGCAGATCTGACTAATGAAACTTGTATATACCTTCCAGATTTTAATGTAATATATTCTTTAGATATTAACCATTAATCTGTATGTCAAAACCATATAATAATAAACAGGAACAAGAAACATAGTTAATCACACCAAAGAACACCCAATATAAGGTGGAAACCCAATGTGGGTGAAAACCACCTGCTGCAATATGTCTCTACCTTCTTTCAATTGGAAACTTCTTTTTACAATGATTTTGTACTAGTGCAATCCTTTGCCAGTACGTAGGCTGCAACCTGCAGAGAGCTACAACCCTCTCTCATTTTCCAGCTTCTCTTGGAAGGGAGCTACAACCCCCTTAGCTCTTGTACTAGCTAAGGTACTAGTACGTAGGTGCTGACCTACAAAAGGCTACTACCTTCTCTTTCTTCCAGGGACCACGTTTCATAAATTTTCAAACTGGATCCAAAACATCAAGTACATGTGCATCACCCAATCTCCTTTAAACAAATAACTTCTCAGAATGCAACAACCAGAAAATGACACTAGTAACCAGACATCAATTAAACCCAGATCTCTATAGAAACAGATAAAAGACAACTAAAATATATTTCAGGAAAGGTCCACAACTTCCCCGAAGGAAATCTGCAGATATCCATAGTTCTGTCCTGACAAGTCTGCGCAACTTCACACCTGCACTGTCTACTGTTAAGCGCACCTCCGTACCTACTCCGCCGATTCAACTGCGCACCTCCGCACCTGCTTCTTCTCTGGTTTTGCGGACCTTCGCACCTGCTTCTTCTATGGTGCTGCGCACCTTTGCACTACGTCGTTGTCGCTTCTGGGCACCTCCAGATTTAGATAGTTTATCAGTTCTCAAACATACCTCAGACTGTCAAAATCACAGATCCTTTCATGCGTCAAAGGGATCCCAACTCTTCAGTAGATCTGACTTATAATGCTTCAGTTTCTCCTTGATTCAGATTCAACTATGTCTCACCAACCAATTATCGGAAATTCAGATCTTGCTCTTCTTAAGATTTTCAACTCTTGTCTTTAGCCAAATGATTTCCTTTCCTTTTTATAGGTAAGGCCTCACTCAAAACCATGGACCAAAACCATTGAGAAACAATACCACAGACCCAATACTTAGGTTCAACTATTTTGGATGCAATACCACGGACCAAAACCATAGGATCAAAAACTGTCGGACTAATACCATGAACCAACCATAAGATTTCCCATGTGCGTGCGCTTTTCTCTGCATGAAAGTGCGTGAACTTTAGGTTCGCACCTTTTGTGCAGGAGACCTGCGAACATATCTGCACCTTTTCTATGGTTCTCCTGCGCAACCTGCCGATGACCGCATCTTTTGATCTGTGCACCTGCTGAACACGAAAATAACTTTGCTGCACTATAATTTATCATATGATATGAGTGGGTTGGCATCAAGTACAAGATATGTATCATAATGCCAACAGGAGCTCCAACTCAAACTACAGCCTACGACTCTACTCGAGGTTAGGGAACAACGCGGAGCTTCCCTTCAGGAAGGGATGGTCAGTTTGGATGGCGCAATCGCTGACTACAATACCTTGCTTGAACAAGCGATGGAGTTGGTAACGACTTCGCCATAGATCTTGAATACAGATATCTGCTAGCTCTAGAAGCAGTACGACAAGGTCAAGGCAATGACACACTACATTGCTTCAGCGTAGCGCCTTGCCAAGTTGCAAGAGGGGAAGTAGCTCCTCACACAAGTGGAAGCAACTCAAAAGAAGAAGGAAATACTTAAGGCCAAGTTGGGATCTTGTTTATATGAATCTTACTGAGTCTCAACCAACATTTAGGAGAAGCTGGTGGGCTTGCTACAAACACAACAAAAGATGAAGCTTGCAATTGAAGGATGAGCTACATAACAGTTCATCGAAGAATTTAAGCAAGCAACTACATAGAGCATTGCCGAGGTTGCAGTTGTGTAGGTGGAGTTTGGGGATATTCGCAGCAAGATCACCGCATCATCCGTGTGACTCGAGGGCGAGTCATGACCTTTGTGTTGCGTACCTGTTGGGATGGGGTCCCCTAGGTCAGTTTTGGGGTTAAAAACCCAAGTTTTGATGTCAATTTTGTAAAACAATGTGAATTCTTCGCGCTTTGTGATGCGTTGTGCGTAGGTGGCTAGGAGTCAGAAAGGGTTTTAACCCTCATCTATGTAAAGTTGAGTCAGTTTTTAGATCCACCCAGGATCCGCAGACCATGGGATTGTATAAATAGAGGTATCTTAGAGAGTCTAAGAGATAAGAAACAAATGATGGATGTAGTGGGTCAATAGAAGGTAGCGCAGAGAAGCGAGTCTTAGAGGAGGAAAAGGCTCTACAGTTGAGTGCCAAGAGGCCTAGAGTAGTGTCTGCACCTAAGTGCGTGGACCTCTGCAGCTGAGTGCACAGGGCAGTTTTGAGTCTGTAACCACATATTGAAGATCAATAAAGAAGTTTGTTGAGAAATTCATGTGTTTATCTGTTTACTTCTATTATTTATGTTTGTGATATATGTTGTGAGGAAATAATATCTTTATGAAATAATGATGTATTGATGCACGAATCTATGGGATAAGTCTTATTACCTGTACGCAATGCATGTTAAGTATTTATGTGAATATTATAATACATGTTGTTATGTTTATTGAATACTTAAGTAGATCTAAGTGAACACATATCTAGGGCTAATTTAGGGCACGCGAAAGTAGTTGATCCATCTGCTAAGGGTCCGCAAAGGTCTATCGTAGACCTTTGCGAAGGTCTGAAAGTTGTCTAAAGGTAGTTGCAGCATTGATCCTTAGGAATGTATAGATCTACATGATGACAGATTTAAGGAATTAAAAGACATCACACTGATCTCTAAATGCGGAAACCTAGTTCCAGTATCACCCCATACTTCTTTGAGTGAGACTCCAGCCTACACTACGCAGATTAATGTCGAAAGGGCCAGTAGGGTAGGGTTTTTTTTTTGGCACAACTAACTTTGAACCTGAGTCAGGACCCACTAAGCCAACATTTTTTATAAACATTTCTCTTATTTTTATAATATAATAAAATAATATAATATATAATTTGAGTAAAACCAACCTAGATCCATTTTTAGCTTTGGATTATTATAATTACTTATTTTATTTTGTTTTATCTTTATGTAATTTGACCAATCAAAATGTTTAAATGTTGGATAACATTCTACATTTTTGGTCTTTTCCATCAAGAAATTCCAACTAAAAATATTTGCCAAAATTTGCAATTTTGAATCGATAGAATTGTTGTTGTCAATAATCTAAAAAAGGAATTGAGAAAATAAACGCAATTTTAACTATTGACACTTGTGGAATTTATATGAGTGTATATCCAAGATTTGCAATTTTGAATTGATAGAATTTTTATTGTCAAGAATATAAAAAAGGAATGGAGAAAATAAATGTAGTTTTAATTATTGACACTTGTGGTTTTTATATGGTATATTTCTCAGATTTGCAATTTTGAATTGATAGAATTGTTGTTGTTAATAATCTAAAAAGGGAATGGAGAAAATAAACTTAGTTTTAGTGATTGACACTTGTGGATTTTATATGGGTGTATTTCCAAGATTTGCAATTTTGAATTGATAGATTGTTACTCTCAAGAATCTAGAAAAGCAATGGAGAAAATAAACTTAATTTTAATTAAGACACTTGTGGCTCTTATATGGGTGTATATCATAGGTTGCAGTGCATTAAGATAGGCTTTTCTGAGTTTGCAGGAATGAATAACTATAGTTTTTCCATACCTATCTCTTATCAGATTACTTTTATCTCTTAATTATTTATAAACACCTTTCTTATATTTTTTATTATATTATAATGAAATAAAACAATATATAATTTGAGAATAACCAACATAGGCCCATCCTTAACTTTGGATCTTTATAATTATTCATTTTATTTTGTTTGGCTCTTATATGGATGTATCTCATAGGTTGCAGTGCTTTAAGATAGGCTTTTATGAATTTGTAAGAAATGCATATGGGAGAATTTCTTCTGAAATAGCCTCTTTGAGTGGAATTCAAAGCCAAATGTTTGGACTAAGAAATTAGGCCTTTCATATTATACTATTCATTTTTAATTAAAAAAAACAAATCTAATATTTAAACTTTAATTCTAAAATTATCATTATATATAAAAATTATAAATATTCTAATAAAAAAACAACACGTCATTATTAATATGGAACTTGCAGTCAAGAATAAAATGTGTTTTAAAAATTCAAGATAAGGGTCCACTCATTATTAATAAGTGTATTAAAAACAATAACACTTAATAATTATAATTAAACCCCCTTTGCATTCTATTAAATTCTCTTAAAGTGTTAGAGTAAATATTTTTAATGTCCATGTCATGTTAATTATGTGGTTTCCATACCTCTCTACATTACTAGATTAAATTTGTCTCTTAATTTTCTATAAACATATTTCTTATATTTTTTTATTATATTATAATAAAGTAATATAATATGTAATTTCAGAATAACCAACCTAGATCCATCTTTAACTCTGGATTTTTATCATTATTTATTATTTATTTATTATTTTTTAGACAATTTGACCAAGTCAAAATATTTAGATGTTGGATAACATTCTACATTTTTTGTCTTTTCCATCAACTGAATCTAGCTAACAATATTTGCCAACATTTGCAATTTTGAATTGACATAATTGTTGTTTTCAAGAATCTAAAAAAGGAATCAAGAAAATAAACGTAATTTTAATTATGAAACTTGTGGCTCTCATATGGATGTATCTCATAGGTTGGAGTGCCTTAAGATATGTTTTTTTTCTAAATTTGTAATAATGCATATGGGCGAATTTCTTCTAAAGTTAGTCACTTTGAGTGGAAATCAAGGAAAAATGTTTGGACTCATGAATTGCACATGTGATATTCATGGTTGCAAATCAAAGTGGTTTGTCAGTTTGACTATCACCACAAAGCTCAAGTATTTGATATTTGAAGGAGAGAGGATACTAGTAGTCTAGGAGCATTGGGATCTTTGGTGTTGAGGTTTGCAATGACCAAAATCTTCAACCTATTGCATCAGAACATGATGAAATCTCATAGAGTTTTAGTAACATTAACATTTTGGAGAACTATATGACAACATAGAGAATTGTGGTTTAATATCTACATAAAATGTGTGGGGCACATTAGAGGTAAAAAAACAAGTTCCATTATGGCTCATGATCAAAAGGGAAAAGATCATGAAGTGACTACTCAAAGTATTTAAATACTTGTTAGAAACATGAGAATGAGGATTTCCCTATCTACAAGTTAGAAAACTTGTTACTGCACTAATCAAATTTAGATGCCATTATTGTTTGCTCATAAATAAACCAAAATAAGGTTCTTCCTTCATTCCACCAGAGATTGAATATTCAATAATATTAACCCCAAGGAAAGAATGAGAATTTTTGTCTAACCACATCAAGAAAAAACTTGGTTTACACCGCACATGATTCACCTTCATCCAATATACATACACACAAAAAATGTTTTATGCACAACACTTCTCCACAGATGCTACAAATAATATTCTATATCCATAGTTTTATAATTCCTTCCCCAACTTCATTCCCTAGCATAACTCCCATTCATGAAATAAAACATAGCTAAAGCCAACCTTGTGGATATGAAAATTCTACAACAATCAACTGCATACCAAAATCCATAGAATTGAGACTGATACATGACTACCAAGCATTACATTATACAAGTCTGATGACAAATGATGTGGCATGAGCTTTATTTTGTGTGTCATTTTTTATAGGCCTATTGAATTTCCTGGGATGGAAGAGTGGCTTTCTAATATAAGGGGGTTGTCCTAAGGGGTTGTATCTTGTTCTCAAGCAAGTTAGTGTCATCTATCACAAGAAACATGGATAATGAAAACATGCATCCCATTAGCTTAGGGGAGTGAAACACATTACACTATCCTATCATGTCTTCTAGGGTAATGTTAAAAGAGAAGAGACCCTAGTCCCACAAGTTATGTGACTAATTCTTACAAGTTGTTTAGTTTCAAATCCATATACATATTTCTATGCATATAGAGACTCCATATGATGAAGGTTCAAATACGATGTAAATTTCTTATATTTATAAACTCAAATGTGCCACTTCAATCCTAAATAAATCATGATAGGCTATACAATGTAACATAAATAATCATTAATAAGAGGTTAATAAGTAGGTCTAACAAAGCCAAAGTTATATTCTTTGTGTCCACTAAGGTTGGATGATGGGAGGGGTTGGAGTAGAGAAAATTGTATGTTGAAGTTAACCCATCGCCATGAAGCTCAAGTATTTGATGTTTGAAGGAGAGAGGATGCAAGTATTCAAGGAGCCTTGTGAGCTTTCATGTTGTGGCCTACAATGGAAAAAATATTCTACCTACTACATTGGAACATGATGAAATATCACAAGTTTTCAATGAGCTTAACATTTTGGAGAACTATATGACAACATAGAGAATTGTGGCTGGATATCTACATACAATGCTTGTGTGGCATGTTAGACATAAAAGAAAAAGTTTCATAGTGGCTCATGATAAAAAGGGAAAATATCATGAATTAATTGCTTAAAGTACTTAAACACTTGTTAGAAACTTGAGAATGAAGATTTCCCTATCTACAAATTAGAAAACTTGTTACTACATTGATCAGATGTCATGATCGTTTGCTCATAAATAATCCCAAATAAGGTTCTTCCTTGATTCCACCATAGATGGAATATTCAATAGTGTTAACACCAAGGAAAGAATGGGAAGTTCTTTCCAACAACATCAAGTAAACACTTTGTTTACATCGCACATGGTTCCCCATCAACCAATATCCATATGCAAAAAAAATTCTTTTTGTACAACACATATCAACAAATGCCACAAACAATAATGCATATCCATAGTTTCAGAATTCCTTCCCCTACTGAATTCCCTATCATATCTCCCATTCATGAAATAAAACATAGCCAAACCCAACCTTGTGGCTATGAACATTCTAAAATGATCAAGTGCATATGATAAGAAACCATACTCCAACAAGTTAGGCTCAAATAGGATGTAAATTTCCTTGATTTATAAACTCAAACATCCTAACTAAATCATCATAGGTTATACAATATAATATGAATAATTGTTAATAAGAGGTTAGAAATAATTAGGTCTAACAGAACCAAAGTTCCATCTTTATGTCCACTAAGATTAGATGAGGGCAAAGGTTGGAGTAGAGAAACTTGTAGTGTAAAGTTTACCCATCACCATGAAGCTCAAGTATTTGATGTTTGAAGGAGAGAGGATGTAGGTAGTCTAAGAGCCTTAGGAGCTTTGGTTTTTAGGCCTGTAATGACAAAAATCTTCAACCTATTGCGTTGGAACATGAGAAAATCTGACAAGGTTTCAAAGAGCTTAACATTTTAGAGAACTATATGAAAACATAGATAATTATGGTTGAGTATCTACATACAATTTGTGTGGGGAACATTAGAGGTAAAAGAACAAGTTCCATTGTGGTTCGTGATCAAAAGGTAAAGGATCGTGAACTGACTACTCAAAGTACTTAAAATTTGTTAGAAACTTGAGAATGAGGATTTCCCTATCTACAATTTAGAAAACATGTTAATGCACTAATTAGATGCTACTATTGAGAGAGGAATTCCAGAGGAAGAGCGGACATGGATGCAGGGGGAAGCAAGACAGTGCAGCGGTGGATGCGGAGCAGTGGAGCAGATGAAGACCAGGGAGGGAAAGAGGTGGATAGGAAGGGAAAGCGGAAGATGGAGAAAACCATGCAGCAGGGCATCCCGGTGTATGAAGTCTCGGAAGGTGAGAGCGAGGACATGTCGGAAGGCCGGGAGGAGTTCGCGCAGGTGATAGGGCGAAACGGTTGAAACAAATCTGTGACGGGAAGTGGGGAGGGTGAAGGAGGGAGCCTGAAGAACGGAACAGAAGAGGGCAGGGGAAGATACAGACGAGGGAGAGGCCGCAGGGGAAGAGGAGGCCGGAGAGGTCGGGATGTGGCGGCAGGACAGAGCATACAAGGACGCCAGTGCTGCGCAAGCCATGAAGAGGAAGCGAAGACAGAAATGGGAGAATGGAGTAGACAGAGCAGACAGACAATAGGTACCAGAGTCAGGATTGCAGAGAAGGAGTATAGGGAGAAAACTAACCCAAAAATCAAGAGAATTATCGAGCATTGGGAGGAAGAGGCCATCCAGGCCCAGTCAGAGGATGAGATGGAAGATTGGATAAGTCTCCTGCCTGACCCAGGGCACACCAGAGGAAGAATGACTCTTTACAAATAGTCACTGCACCTGTACTGGGTTATGAAGAGGCTCATGGCCAAATCCATGGAACAGATAGCGGTGGAGATGGCCGAATTGTCGCAGGGAATCCCGAATTTGAAGAAGGAACTGAAGAATATCGTAATCACTCTGCTCATGCAAGACAAGTGACTGGAGGACCTGCAACAGTAGCTTGAGACCAGCGGGGTGCTGATAAAAAAAGAGAAGAAGCAGCAAGAGAATCCGGAGGAGCAGTAAAGAAAGGCATGTCCGTGATAAATTTAGGAACATTTAATTCCTGTTTTTGTTTTTATCCATGCATAAGGTTTATGTTTATATATATTTGCAGATGTATGTCAGTAGTAATAGGGAAAAGTCTAAAGTGTATAAGGCATGGAAAGACAAGATAAAAACATTTTATTTTTGGGCAGCTGTGAATAACTATAGGTGGTCAATAAACCCGGTTTCCCCACGGGGCGGGTTGAGACCACCCTAACTATGTAATGTTTTCCTTTTGATAATAGAAGATGGCACCACCTCAGCTTACAAAAATAAATAAATTAGATGCTACTATTATTTGTTGAGAAATGAGCCCAAGTAAGGTCCTTCCTTAATCCCACCTGAGATGGAATATCCAATAAGAATAACACCAAGGAAAGAATGAAAATTTTTGTCCAAACACATAAAGAAAACAATTTTTTTACACCGCACGTCATTCCCCTTTAGCCAATATCAATACGCACAGAAAATGTTTTATGTACGACACATCTTTAGGAAGTAGAATTTTTTAGAATTTTTTTTTTCTATGTTTGGGTAGTAAATTATGCTACTTGGGTATTGTCAGGGACTTCAAAGACCTCCTTGCTTTTGCATGGAATATGTTCTCTTTCAATCAGGTATACATTCTTTTCCATCTTTTGAGAAGCCCGATAAAATGGCCCCTCATAGTGGTTTTAGTATTGGGGATATAGTGGATTGCATGGCTCCAAGTTGTGTAATTCCTTTGGAGATTAAATCCTTTCCTCATCCTATAGATAAGATTGGTACGAATATGATTCAATGGCTTAGGATATTTATCTCATTGTGTACTTTGATGTAGAGGAGAAGAGGTTTGAAGGTCATGGAGAGCTAAGAGAGTGATTCCAATTGATTTATTAAGAAACGTAATATTTAATTTTCATTAGAGGGTAATCTAATGGGCTTTTGAAGTCATGGAAAAAGTTATCTATAAACTACATGCCAAATGAAATTCTGCTTGTTGGTTGATAACCTCATTGGAAGAGTTTAGGTAAAAATGATCTTACATCACTAGGCACTATAAAAGACTGGCATTGTAAAAAACTCATAATTTAGGTAGGAAACTACCTTATATGTTGAGGTTTGCTATGATTCTATTTATTATGTACTTGGATGTAGAAGCCAAGAGGATTGAAGGCCATGAAGAGTGAAGAGAGTGACTCAGATTGATTTGTTGCCATGATAATTGCACCAATCTACAACCAGCCATTGATTGAAACAAGGCCATTTTTAATACAAAAGATATGGAGCTTGGCTTTCCTTCGCATCTTTAAGACATTGAAAATTTTATATGTTGTGACATCTAAAATCTAAAACTTCATTGTCCAATAGAAATGTTATTTAGTGACAATGGTTGCATAATCACTTATATTTATCTCAACTATTGATCTTCACTTTTTAAGTGTTGATTTGTTAATAACAAAATTTGAGGACACTCCATTTTATGTAATTTGTTGGATGATTTTAACACAGAGATAGGTGTGGAGCATGTTCTTCAAGACATAACTACTAAGATGATGATTATGTGGTACTTGAAAAATCAATAATGAAGAGACGACCTATACTATTTTTTTTATATGTTGCATTGATTTAATATTGGAGGATATCAGAAAATTGACATTGTTAAGGAGAAAATGAGGAGAATATGAGCATCACCAAATCCTTTTATGATGATGCCCTCATGACGACATCAAAAATAACATAAAGTTCTTGTGTTGTACCATCACCCTACCAACATCAATCCATTCTCGATTGTTAATTAGAGTGGAGGAAAATGCCTATTTCTATAAAATGGTATGCTAATATCTTTATCAAAAAACCTAAGGGGCATGTTGTACCTTCAATTGTTTCCAAAGAATCCTTATGGGCTTTACAAAGGGAGGTTTTTTCTCTTGCTAAATCTTTAATAAAGATTTATTGTTTAATAGTGACAAGCCCATCACAACCTACTTGTATGAGGGAATGGATAGAGTCACAATGAATCTAGACCAACATTTTATGAGAGACCAAGTAAGGAAGGAAATCTCATGTACATCATGGGATTTTCTTGATAGTATATGGAACAATATGCTCCATCGCCCACTTCATACAAGAGGGGGCATTGTTTTACTATGGTAACTTTGAGTGAGACTATGGTTGGATTCTTTTCCCATATCCAAGGGTACATGTCGCTATACAAATTTTGAATATGTATAACATAGTTTTCAGATTAGATGGCTATGATATAGTAGTTGAAGGACAATTGCAATGTCAAGTAAGCAATTTGTTGTAAATTTCATATTTGTAAAGATTCAATTATGAATTTCAAAGTTCAAACTTTACATTTTAAATTTCATTAATTTAATTTATTTTGCTAATTGGAAATATTTTATAAATTATAAATTAATAATTATTGAATGGAACTAGGGTCTCCATTCATGAGGCATTGGTAAACCTGTGGTAAAGTTAAATTTGTTTATTACCTATTCTTAGCAAGTAATTTATATTGCAAAGTAAAGCATTCCCTTGAGAATCAATTCAGGCCCTCAATTAAAAAAAATAAAAATAAAAAGTCAACCAATCCTTATCCACCTTAAGTTTAGCAAAAACAAAAAAATATTGCTTAAATTTTATAGGAGGGTGGTTTATTGATTCAATAATATTTTATCTACATCAAATTAGTATAATTTTATATTTTAATTTATTAGCCCATAAACGTAGTTATTTCAATTATATAGGCTTGTGGAATTTTTGTTTTTTTTTTTTAAATCCATGAACATATTTTTTGTCCATCTAATATGCTTCCTCTGAATCCACGAATGCTATTTCTTAGAGTGCAAAGTGTTACAACTTAATTTCAATTTAAATTATAAGTATTTCAACTCTATGCGGTTGTGGAATTTTCATGTTTTTTTCTAAATCAACTAACAAAATTTATTGTTCATCTGATCATCTAATTTATTGCCGAAT
>APFE031176270.1:0-15864 GCA_000404065.3 Pinus taeda
GATATTTGTTTGGCAACATAATGCAAGAGCCTATTGTTTTAATATATCTATTTTGTTGGAAACAATCATCTTTGGTTTTTTCTGATCTGATCAATAATTTTTGCAAATCTGTAGATAACAGCAATAGTAAAAATTGCTAAAGTAATTGAGTTTTTGCGAAGACAATTGCACAAGGCAACTTTGGTAAGCAATTGGAAATGATGGAAGAAATAATAGATGTTGACAGTTACAAATTCAAATTACAATGCACTGTGCCTGATAACATTGATTGTGTATTAAAAAGAAATGGTCTCTTTAGATTATATGCATTTTCATATACTGTAGGAGATTGTCTATTTGACTCATTCACATTCTACATTTTTGTTATACTTCAAATCAACTACGAAATTGGTTAATAGAACATTTTATTTTTTGCTTAAACAATAACGATGTTGAGGCAATAGAGTCATATGAATATGAACTAGCACCTGACTTCCTATACGAGTTAGATGGAATTAATGATATTGGTACATATCTTCATAAAATGCGTTGTTCTGCATCTACAAATATAAAGGAGTCTGAATGAGTTCTATGGGGCGATACGTTTTGCATACGTTGGTTAGCTAAATGGCTAGATATATCAATTGGAGTTTGGTCATTAAAAATGCAAACAAGATATTTGCTTTTTAATCAACATGAAAATACAATTCCATATTGCATTCTCTTTCATGATGCAAATCCTGTTAGTGGTCATTATGAACCATTGCTTTACCAAAGGTTTCCAATATGCATTTCTAAACAATCTAATATCTACCTGTCATCTATTTGCAAAGATATTGAAATCCATTGGATGCATATTGCACATAATATGCTTTTAAGTGAATTAATGATCGCAAAAAAAATGACATCTAATTGCGGTGACAGTCTCTTTAATGCCTTTTGCTATTTAGTAGCAACATAATTCGATGCACAGTGTTTGCGACTTTACATTGTCCAATCTTTTTGTAATTCACTTATACATAAGAATCAAGATGCATTGCATTGTTTAGAACAATACCTAATAGTTGATTTGATACACTATGCAATGAATAACAACTGGCAACAATATCTCATAGATATGGTAATGCCATATGAAAAAGTCAGGTAGAAGGTGGACCATTCTGTTTGCAATGGATATCTATCATATTCAAAGTCAATATCCAAGTATGGTCCTTTGTTGCTAATAACTTTGTCAATTACAATTCTGCTCATTCGAGATGCAATTGTGTTGTTAACATCATGTCAATTAGAAAATATACATTACATATTCATTAGCACGTAATGATACAAAAATATGCTCGCAATTCTCAACAAGTGTACATGGAAGCAAAAGAGGATTGTAATCAATTGCATCATAATCATATACTATAAAAACAACAATGTATATCTCAAGTGCATTTTAACGATAATATTCAATTTGAGACAACATCTCATGTAGAAAAAATACGACCAACTAAGCGTCGTAGGCTCAATTATCACAAACTGAAGCAATTCAGACATACAAAAAGCAAATGCAGTGATGTACATAATAATGATAACATCTTTTGTCATAATCATGTACTAGAAAATCAACAATCTAGTTCTCGCATAAGCAACTCTGGTAAGAAATTGGAAATGATGGAAGAAATAATAGATGTTGACAATTTCAAATTCAGATTACAATGCATTGTGCTTGACAACATTGATTGTGTATTAAAAAGAATTGGTCTCTTTAGAATAGATGCATTTTCATATACTGTAGGAGATTGTCTATTTGACTCATTCGAAATGCCTCTATATTTTTGTTATACTTCAAATCTACTACAAAATGGGTTAACGGAACATTTTTTTGCTTAAACAATAATGATGTTGAAGCAATAGAGTCATATGAATATGAACTAGCACCTGACTTCCTATACGAGTTACATGGAATTAATGATATTGGTACATATCTTCATAAAATGTGTAGTTCTACATCTACAAATATAAAGGAGTCTGAAAGAGGTCTATGGGGGGATACCTTTTGCATACGTTGGTTAGCTAAATGGCTAGATATATCAATTGGAGTTTGGTCATTGACAAGGCAAAAAAGATATTTTCTTTTTAATCAACATGAAAATACAATTCCATATTGCATTCTCTTTCATGATGCAAACCCTGTTAGTGGTCATTATGAACCATTGCTTTACCAAAAGTTTTCAATATGCATTTCTAAACAATCTAATATCTACCTATCATCTTTTTGCAAAGATATTGAAAGCCAGTGGATGCATATTGCACACGATATGCTTTTTAATGAATTAACGATCACAAAACAAATGACATCTAATTGCGGTGACAGTCTCTTTAATGAAATTTGCTATTTAGTAGCAACAGAATTCAATGAACAGCGTTTGTGACTTTACATTGTCCAATCTTTTTGCAATGCACTTATGCATAAGAATCAAGATACATTGCATTCTTTATAAAAATACCTAATAGTTGATGTGATACACTATGCAATGAATAACAAATGGCAAAAATATCTCATAAATATGGCAATCCCATATGAGAAAGGGCAGCTATAAGGTGGACCATTCTGTTTGCAATGGATATCTATCATATTCAAAGTCAATATCCAAGTATGGTCCTCTGTTGCTAATAACTTTTTCAATTACAGTTTTGCTCATTTGAGATGCAATTGTGTTGTTAACATCATGTCATTGAGAACAGATACATTACATATTCATTACCACGCAATGATACAAAAATATGATTGCAATTCTCAACAAGTGTACATGGAAGCAAAAGAGGATTGCAATCAATTGCATCATAAGCATATACTAGAAAAACAACAATGTATATCTCAAGTAAATTTTAACAATAATATTCAATTTGAGATACCATCTCATTTAGAACAAATGCGACCAACTAAGCGTCGTAGGCTCAATTTTCACAAACTGAAGCAATTCATATATACAAAAAGCAAATGCAGTGATGTAGATAACAATGATAACATCTTTTGTCATAAACATGTACTAGAAAATCAACAATCTATTTCTCGCATACAACTCAATATGAACATTGAATTTGAAATAGCATCTTGCTTACAAAAATTTCGCAAGCGTCATAAGCTTACTTATCACCAAATGAAACAATTCATACATACAAGAAGAAAATGCAATGACATATGCAAAAAAGCATCTTCTAATAAGAAGACAAGAATGACATTTCTTGGATTAAAACAAATTTTGCTCAACATCATAAACAATAAGAAAAATAGAATAAGCAAACAAATCCATCCAAGAAAGAAAGATGCAAAATACATTTATATGAAACAGGTTGAAGACACGCCTAGGTATACATATGCAGTTTGTACCAGATTGCATTTTGCAAAAAACATCATATGCTTCACTACAGAATTGCAAGAAAAGCATATGAATTTGACATTGAACAATAGGACCTTCAACAATGAAAACATGTGTTGCTTGCAAAAAAGCACTTCAAAATGGAAAGCTTCCACAATTTGCAACACCTGAACAAATAAGATGTAACATTCCATTACCAACTGTAAATACACTTTCAGATCTAGAAGAAAGACTTGTGTCACTGAGAATTGCATTTGCAAAAATCAGACACGGGGATATAAGAGATCACAGATTGGCTTAGTAGGATCAATTATCAATGTACCAGTTCATATGGACGTTGTGCAAAAAGCATTACCACAATATCTAAGTGATACAATGACAGTTGCAGTTGCATTGGAAAGACGATTGCAATATAAAAATGCATACCAAACAGGTAAAGTACGTCCAATTTTTGTCATGAAAGAATTGAACAAACTATGTTCTAGAAGTCTTTATAAAGATGAGAACATTTGTCTAAATAAGAACTGTACCCATGTTTTACAAGAGAATAATGAATACATCGTACAAAATGCAAACAGTGAGAATGAAAGTGATACAAACAGTGATGCAAATAATGAAGCACCTACTGAAACATTGGTGCATGGATTAATAGAGTCACAATTCATCTACGATTTGTAGTACAATATTACTAAACTGCGACCTGTTGAAGGACAACGACCACTGGGGATTTTCAAGGACAAATATGCAGAAGAAATGAACTTTCCAACATTATTCTATGGTAATGCACATGATGATGACATCACAAATAGATTTAGCTACCAAAAAATTGTACAATGGGAATTGTTACAAGCAAGTGGTGACTTCTCATGTCATACAACAAATTTGTTTTTCAAGACAATGCGAATAATTATTGATAAAGTGCTTTCTTGCATATGGGTACGAATAAGAAAATGACAACTAAAAGGGAGAAAAATATTAGCAAAAGATGTCAAGTATTGAGCAAATTTGCAAAAGTTATTGAAATATGATATTAGATACATAGATTTCATAAACATCCACATATCTTCTGATCATTTGGAACAAATTAAGAAAAACATATTTGCAATGATACAACAATTGGGAGCTCCAACTTTCTTTGTGACATTTACAAGTGCAGAACATCGATGGAAACCATTAGTAGATACACTAGTCACATTGTTTAGAAATAAAGCAAGTAAAAATGATACTCATACATTAGAAGATGATGACATTGACTACCTTATAAGAAAATATCCAGTCACATGTAGCCAGTACTATAGACATAGAATTAATGCTTTAAAGTGAATGATATGTCAGGATACTACATTCTTTGGAAAAATCTCTGATTGCTATTTCATAATAGAATTTCAAAATAGAGGAACTGAACATGAACATGGACTGTTATGGATAGAAAATGCTTCAATATATGGAAAACAAAGCAATTCAGAAATTAAGAAGTTTCTTGACAATTACATAACTTGTGATATAGATCATTTGGAGCCAGATGTTGCTAAATCGCATAAACATCACCATACAAGAAGTTGTAAGAAGCGAAAAAATTCAAATTCTAGATGCAATTTCCCCATTCCACCAATGAAATCAACAATGATCATTGAGCCAACCAGTGTATAGAATAAAAAACTCGCAAAGAAATCAATATCACTTTTGGCATTTTTGGAGCAAACAAACTACACTGATTCAATAACCCATGACAATTTCCTGGTAGAACAGGACTAATAGAAAGTGAGTACATACAACTATTACAATGTACAATAAGGCCACCAACAATTTTCCTGAAACGAAAACCTTCTCACATTTGGAATAACAGTTTTGCAAAGTCTATGCCTAGTCTATGGAATGAAAATATAGATGCACAATTTGTGCTAAATGCATATGCCTTAACATCATATTGTAGTTCATATATGACCAAAATTGACAAGTCTATGACAGATGCATTTATAAGAATACGCAAAGAGCATGAGAAAAATGAAATTGATGCTATGCAAATGATTCGTAAACTCAGAAATACATTACTCAATCTCCAACAAATGTTAGCTCAACAAGCAATGCATATAGCACTTTCATTGCCATTGAGTTGTAGTTCAAGAGAATGTATATTCATAAACACATCTCTAGTTGATGAATGCACATTTATGCTTAAACCGCCTATTCTCTTGAAATAAGAACTTGATGATTTAGAGGATGTGATGTGCCATTCCATTATTGACTACTACATCGGATGCCCAAGTTCCATTAGCAAAATCTGCCTTGCAAAATTTGTATAAAATTACAAGAAAGATAGCACACACATATCAAAAAGGAAAAAACCAAATGTTATATGATTTGTCAAATATAACAAATACAATGATATTGAAATTTTTTTTAGAGAGAAATTATTATTATATATGCCATTTGAAAATTGCGAAAATACATTGAAACAAGAGTTGCCTACATGGCTATCTGCATATACATTACATGAAAAAATAGTTCAGACCAATGAAGCTAAATTTACATATAACACCAATCCAACATGGGGTCATTTAGAGACTGCAACAAATGAATAAATTAGTTATTTTTATACTAACCAAATAAATATGTGAAACCAAGAGAACAATTCCCATTATGAGGAATATGATTTGCAATCGGACTTGCAATTTCCAAAATAGTTTGAAATGAAGAAAAAAATCAATCTTGGATTTCAAATAACTGCTCATCCATTTTCAATGGAGAACAATGAGTATTACAAGGTCAGAATAATGTTGAACAAAGAGCAACAAGAAATTGTAAAAGACGTTGGAATTAAAAAAAAAAAACCCAAGGAACCAATTTACCTATTTATTATAGGTGGAGTAGGGGTAGGCAAAACACTCACAGCAAAAGCAATTTTCCAAATGCTTATACGAATTTATGATTCACCTAACACAACTGATCCTATGAAACCAAAAGGTCTAATATTAGCATATACAGGAAACGCTGCATATAATGCAGGTGGAACAACAATCCATTCTGCATTGCTAATGCCTTCTAACAAGTCTAAATTGTTGCCACTTAGCAAAGAAGCATTAGACAACTTATCAAAGATATATCAAGAATTGTAGCTAGCTTTCATAGATGATGCCTCTATGATTGGCAGTCGATTCTTATATTCTATTGACAATAGATTTAGAAACATAAAACATGTCCAAACCAAATACTTTGGAAACATTGACATCATATTTTGTGGTGATTTCTATCAAGCGCAACCTATTCAAGACTCTCTTATTTTTGAACAACCAAGAATCAACAATCAAACAATAACACATGATTTCTAGAAGGATAATGTCAAGTGTTTCCAATTGGATATGAATATGCAACAAACCAATGAGAGATTCATATCAGTTTTAAATAGAATGTGAACAAGTTGTCAAACATATGATGATATAACATATATTAATACAAGTTGCATGTGTCCTGTACCAAATGATCCAACATTTTCCTATTTATTTTACAAAAACAAGGATGTTGCAATGCATAACAAGAAAATGTTAATGCTCATGCCTGGCAATGAAATTTTAATTAATGCAATTGATGAAAATGAGGAGAATAACGACACTTTTCCAACACATCAACATATAGCTAATTTGCCTTCACAACTTGTGATAAAGTTTAACATGTTAGTTGAAATGTATGCTTTCAATTATGATGCACCAGATGGGCTAGTAAATGGTGCATATGGAATAGTTAAATCGTATACCCATATAGATAAGGTCGGTGTTCTATGGATTAAGTTCCATGACCCTAATATTGGTCATCGAAAATCTAGAAATCTGGCTCATTTGTATACTTCAGACATAGCACATAATTGGACACCAATATTGCGAATATCAAAAGCAATGCCTATCACACCAAAGATAGCTCATTTCAAAATACGGAAACAATTTCCAATTCAACTTGCATGTGCATGCATAATACATAGATCATAAGGCTTAACCTTGGATAGGCTTGCATTCGACCCTACTGGAGTACAAGTGCATGGCCTAGTATACACCGCGTTATCACGTGTCAGAAACATAGAATCATTGTATTTGCTTAATGCTCTTGAAGGCAGTAATTTTAAGGTTAAGAAATAAGTAAATTGTGAAATGCAGCATTTGCAAACCACTGCAAAATGGCAATTGGAATATGACTATTAATCAATACAATCAATGCGATCCATCTTTATTCTTTCATTGAACACTCATAATATTCATGCACATCTTAATGACATATGCAATGATTATGACACAATGCAATCTGATATCTTATGCTTACAAGAAACATATATGTCATTGTGTATGCAAAACGAGTACTTCAAAAATTTCAATTCCATCTCAAGTTGCACTAAGCATGGAGTAATGATACTGATAAAAAAAAATATCATTATCCTTAAACATACCCATTTTGAAGAGCAACTTGTAGAGGCATTGCTCGCAAAAATAAAAGTTCACGGATTACAAATTGCAATACTCAATATATATGCATCACCACATGCAAATGTGAACAATATTTTGAATGTCATTGCAAAAGCTTTATGCCATTTAGATCTAAAAAATATCATAATTATATTAGGGGACTTCAATATTGATATGGTGCATTGCAATCAAAAAACAAAGTAGCTAGAAAGCTACATGGAAAACTACAATCTTCATCTCCTTTTTGACAAAACTAATAACATGCATAAATCATTCATTGACCATGTTTGGGCAAATATAGCTAATATAAAATATAGAATTTTCATATTAGATACATATTGGTCTTATCATGATACAATAACTCTTGTCCTTCAGCTATGATATACACATGAACACTTTACAAAATTGCAAATTTTGATACTTTTGCAATATGGCATCATTTTTACCACTTCTATTTTACTAAATCATATTAGCATATTCTCTCTATAATAAAACAAATAATAACACCATATATATTATGCATTCTATTGTACATTTACATATATGACCTCATATATTCGTCAATGCAAATTGTGCCAATGAAACCCCTTTTAATTAAGCAAGACAAGCATCCTATTGTAAATTTACACATATGACCTCATATATTTTTGAATGCAGATTGTACCAGTAAAACCCTTTTCAATTAAACAAAACGAATGAGAAAAAAGAAGAACAACATGGAACATGAACGAAGAGAGTATATTCTTCTTGCTTCTCCTTTTCTATGGTTTTTATGTTGTTGTTCACTTTTTACTTTTATATGCTCTTTTAAACTGAACTAAATATATGCTACTATTCTATAACATAGCATAAATGTTGAAAAAGGAATAGAAACAATTGAAGAGATAGAGGGCATAACCCAAATAGAAAAGGCAAGCCAACCACTTGTTTTGAAAAGGTATGTCTATGACAACTATACAAATATGATAATTTGTATTTAGAATATTAATGTTTACTATATATGCATTATGTTTTTACATATGTATAATTAAATGTATATAAATTAGAAAATGTTGGACGAGTGGAGAAAGCACTAGTAGTAAGTCCCCCCACATAATGCAGCGACAATACATGTACGGGTTAGATATCATAAATTTTTTATTGATTGCTTATGCAAAATACATGTGATAATATCCACATCATATTGAAATATGCAATTACTTTTTTCACTCCAAGTGAAACAAACACAACAGAACTTGATTCAACAAATCTACGAAATGATACATCAAAAAGGTATGCATATGAAATACAACATTGTAATCTATTTATAGTTCTACAATTTATAGAAAAAACATAGAATTGTAAAGATATTTATAGTAGTATCTAACTAAGCAATTTTTATAGGAGAAAACAAATACTCCCAATTAAAGTATCAATTGAAGATCTCAATAGTCGTAGAATTGCATAGCTATTTGTTGGAGACAAATGGTTGTGTATAGCACATTTCTTGATAAAGAAAACAAATCACGTCAAATATTACAGGCCGATGTGACAGATGCTAAAAGAATGATGACTATAACATTAACTGTACCTGCACATCTAGTTGAGCGACATAAACAAAAATTTTTGCAAGGCAACAACATATCAATTACAAATTTCAGGATATTGCCTAAAACCGTTTATGATCACGGTGACTTTGAAAAATAATTTCGCTCAATGAATCAAGTATCATAGAAATTGTACCTAAGGTTTGCAAAGAATATTGCTTCATTCCCGATACAACCATTAGGCAATTTGCAAACAGAAAAGAAATGTACCCAATTGGTACAATCGCTGCAGCTGTTACACTTGCCAAATGGGTTGGATTGCATTACATACTCCATATGAAAGATGTAGATTCCAAAAATGACAATGAAACAATATGTATTTGCATATTAATTATTCCTAATTTTCAATAGATAACATGCATCACTTCAATATATAATTATTGTAATTTGTCTCTTGCACTTGCAATTGTTCAACACATACGAAAAATGTATTTGCATATTACTTATTTGTAGTTTTCAATAGATAACATGCATTACTTCATTATATAATTATTGTAATTTGTCTCTTGCAGTTGCAATTGTTTGACATCTACAAACAATATTTTATTTCAATGGAAGAACAACTGCAAAAAGGAGATTTCCCCCTGATCCTTTTCAAAAATATAACAAAAAGGACAGACACAAAAGAAAAAATATTTAGAGCAACAAAGTCAACATTCATGACTGAACTTATCGCAAATGCAGTAAAGAATCACAGAAAACTAACTACATCTACCTATGCTGTAAATATAACAATAATGATCTTTTTACTAACTTTGTATTTCATATGTAATAATGTAGATTAACATTTGAACATTTTATAAACAGGTCGAAGGTATTCTGATGGTAGCAAATTCATATTCAACTCCTTTCAAACCTGTTTGTGCTATTTGTAACTCTCCAATCAGTTCATCCATACTGATAACCAATGGAACAATCTACTGTTCACAATGAAATAATAATTGCCCTTTCATCTACAAGCATGTATAAATGTTATAATAGAATCTATTACAAATAACATTGTGCATTGCATTATCAAACAGCGTTTACTACATGACTTACTTCCCGATTTAAAAACCAATGTCATATGAAGCATATTTGGAACATAAATCTACCACTATATACATGTTACGTGACTTCAAAATTCACAGCAAGTTCACAGTCAATGAAGATAGTGAACTATTACATGTCGACTAACAAATGGAAGGTACATCAACATATGCCTTAACATCTTTTCTTTCAAATATGTCCTCTGTTCAATTCACAATGTTATCATTTTATTATAACTAACTATTTGTTATACAGATCACAAAATCGAGGAACATGGCAACTATTGGAATCCAATAGCTTGTACAATGCGATTAACTGCCTTCACTTACATAGCAAATGCAAAAGTGATATGAATATGTTTCTTCAATTTTATGTTGTTATTGTAATAGAACTATTTAACTTGCACTTTCCACTCGTTTACCAAGAAAATGTACTTATGGCACAATATTGTTGTACAATATTTTGTGATTATCATAATGTTCCATAATTCCTACTAATTATCTAAAAACAATTGTATTATTTTTGTCCTACTTCCACTCAAAGTTTTTACAAAAGTCTTTCTGAAATTCTCAAATTCATTACTCTAGTTTTAAGCATTCACTGCTTTTTTCTTAATATGCAATAAGTACATATCCTATATGCTATAACATGTCTAGAAAATATCCAACTAAGGAGCTCACACGGGATAACCCATTTAGACTTGTGTAAGAACGACCAAGATTTTTTTCAATATCAAAATGTGTTTTCTTCTTTCTCGTAAATGTCTTAGTGATTTATGGTTATTTTTTAGGTATAAAATTAAACATATTTTAAATTTTATTTTGAGAATATGTATAAGTTAATAAAAATATGTTTTAGGTTTTATTTTGGAAATAGATATAAGGAAATTAATTTTTGGAAGTAAAAATTTCTCAAATCAAAAAGTAGCTGAATATTGTATTGATCTTCAAAGGAGTTCTCTGTTGCTGCTGGTTCTAAGTAAGTATCATAGCTTGCTTATTTCATGCCATTTCTGCATACTATATTCTCTGCAATAGTTAAGCTTACAATCAATAAAATGATTCAACTTGAGATCTTTATTATCCCACCTTATAGCTCCATAACACAGATAATTGTTTCTTATGTCAACTTACAACTCTATAACACTTCTTTTAAGAAGTGGGTAGTAAATCTATCATCTTATAGATGCATCAATCTTCATGGAAGTTTTGTCATCAAATCTGTGGTTAGATTTCAATGTCAGCTACTTAACTATTTGCTGTATTTTAACTCATAAGCTTCATCCTCCAAGTATCATCGTCCAAGTATCATATGCATTTCCTTAGTTCGTGCATCTTCATATTATTTTACTTATACAGGTAATAGATGTAATAATAGACGTAATAGAATCAACTATACTTACACAGAGTTTTCCCTCTTGGCCAATATTCGGAAGTCAAGCATGAGGCAATGTACTTGCATCTAAGTAGAAAATGGTTCAGTTTATTGCATTATACTGGGCCTTTCATCATCCACAAAATCCAGCAATTAGTTGAACTGGTAACTTTATACAAAAAGCTCCCAATCCTTTCTTTCTCCGCTTTCATTGTGTAGTATATATTGAGTGGCCATTTTTCAAGTTTCAGAATGCTCCAAGATTGTAATATGTTTTCCATTTTTACATTTCACAACATTTTGCAATATGTTTTCCCTTTTCACATTGTACAACATTTTGTAATTCGTATATTGATCATAGGCAACACCTACTGTGAAGGCTATTCATGATATTAGTTTTGCATCGTAGGGGATTGGAGATATGAGTGGGGCAGCTTCTTTGGATGACCTATTAGCTGATAGGTATTCTAAACTAGATTGCTCTATCATCCCAATGGAAAGAGGCCATGATGATTCTATTATGATCTTGAAATACTTGCAGAAGACTTACAAGCCAATCAAAAAAAAAAAATTGAGGTGATTTAATTTGTTATGCCTTGTACCAAATTCTACTTCTACCTGTATTTTTTGTTTTCTCACTGGATTGAGCTTTTGCTCTCGATTAGATGATGAGCTTGTAGATTAAATTTGCTTGCACAACATTTTTGCGTTAATGTGCATAATATCTACGGTCTTCAAGGTTTTGGACCTACCTACAAGGAAGCTCTGAAGTTTCCCAACAAGGTCCTGTTGTGGTGTGGTATGCTCATTCCTTCCTCTTAATTTTATATACATTGAATATGCAGTGTCAAAGTTCCAGGTTCATAAAGGATCTCATTAGATCTCATCCCACCAAAGTAAGGAACCATCTCTGGATTTCCTTGCGAGTGAAAATATGATAACACTAAGCATGAGGCAATGTGGTTGCATCTAAGCAGCAAATGGTTTAGTTTATTGCATTCTACTAGGCCTTTCACCATCCACGAAATCCAACAATTAGCTGAACTGGTAACTTTATACAAGAAGCTATGAGTTCTTTCTTTCTCCACTTTCATTGTGTAGTATATATTCTACGGCCATTTTTCAAGTTTCAAAATGCTCCAGGATTGTAATATGTTTTCCACTTTTAAATTTCACAACATTTTGCAATATGTTTTCCCTTTTCACATTTTACAACATTTTGTATTTTGTATATTAATCACAGGCAACACCTACTATGAAGGCAAAGTTTTCTCAGGTGGGCCGTTAACCGTTTTGGTGGGTAACAAGGTCTACAAATATTGTGATCTTAACACTAGTTTATATCAAGTTTCTTCCACAGTTCCTCATTTGCATCCAGTTTCTAATACATGAAATTATGCATTGCTCTATCAATGCTTACATATTTTTTTGATCAACTCTTACTCTAGAACAATCATCTAGACCAGGTTCATCTTGTGAAGGAACACTACTTCCACTAGCATGAATAGTGTTTCTTTTAGCCCCTTCTTGTTCAATATTTGATGTGATACAATGAAGAGGTGAATTTTCAAAGAGTTTTAATGTGCAACTAATGTAGAAGCATGACCATCTACCATATAATGTAAAGGGTTCATTCCGAGCTTGTTAACGCTATAAGTTTGATGGGAAGAAAAGAGCATATATGCATCAGCTTTTTGCCTTAACTCAGTTAATGTTGGGATTCTTGACTTTCTCCACTTTCATTGTGTAGTATATATTCTACGGCCATTTTTCAAGTTTTAGAATGCTCCAGGATTGTAATATATTTTCCATTTTTACATTTCACAACATTTTGCAATATGTTTCCCCTTTTCACATTTAACAACATTTTGTAATTTGTATATTGATCACAGGCAACACCTATTGTGAAGGCAAAGTTTTCTCGTCTGTTTCCCCTTTTCACATTTAACAACATTTTGTAATTTGTATATTGATCACAGGAAGCACCTATTGTGAAGGCAAAGTTTTCTCGTGGGGGTGGGGGGTTAACCATTTTGGTGGGTAACGAGGTCTACAAATATTGTGATCTTGACAATATTTTATATCAAGTTACTGCCACAGTTCCTCATTTACATCTAGTTTCTAAGACATTGAAATTATGCATTGCTCTATCAATGCTTACATATTTTTTTGATCAACTCTTACTCTAGAACAATCATTTAGACCAAGTTCATCTTGAGAAAGAACACTACTTCTGCTAGCATGAATAATGTTTCTTTTAGCCCCTTCTTGTGCAATATTTGATGTGATACAATGAAGAAGTGAATTTTCAAAGAGTTTTAATGTGCAGCTAATATAGAAGCATGACCATCTACCATATAATGTAAAGGGTTCCTTCCAAGGTTGTTAATGTTATAAGTTTGATGGGGAGAAAAGAGAATATATGCATCATCTTTTTGCCTTAACTTAGTTAATTTTGGGCTTCTCGACTTTATCCAATCCAAGGAAATAACTTCTTGATTCAACTATTTTTTAATGAAAAAAATACATCATGTTCTTAATGCACCATGTGAGCACGTTCAAACAATAAAGTCTTCTTAATGCTCTCATACCTTAATCCTTTTAGGTAATATGTTCTTAGCCATAAAGATGTTTCTTCCCCATTCTAATTTAATCCAGGAAAATCTTTAGGGTTGATCCTTACATACCCAATAGGTGTTGACAATAATACTGAGAGGGGGGGGTGAATCAGTATTATCAAATTCTTTTACCAAATCTTTCTTATTTATACTTTGAATTATTTTTGCATACCAATACCATAAATAATGAGCATGAACAAGAAAATCAGACAGTCACATCAAAGAACACCAGATATAAGGTGGAAACCCAATGTGGGTGAAAACCACCTGCTGCAATATGTCTCTATCTTCTTTCAAATTAGAAACTCCTTTTACAATGGTCTTGTACTGGTGCAGTCCTTTACCAGTACGCAGGCTGCAACCTGCTGAGAGCTACAACTCTCTCTCGTTTTCCAGTTTCTCCTGAAAGGGAGCTACAACCCCCTACTTCTTTTCAAGGACCACTTTTCATAAATTTTCAAACTGGATCCATATACATCAAATGATCATCAAGTTCATGTAAATTATACAGACAGCTGTAATAACCAGATCAACAATAACAGAACAGAACCCAAAACACCTTTTCAACAGAAAAATCCAATCAACAGAAGATCCTAACACAGATACGTGGTTTTCCTTTTACTGGCCTGCGTTGCTACGCAGTTCACCTTCTGCCTCTCTGCGTATACCCACAGTTCTCCTTCTTGCTGGACTGCGTTGCCACACACTGCTCCTTTCACTGAACAGCGTACAGTACGCACCTAAGGACACTATCGCGCCGCGTACTTCTTAGAAAGTACGCACTCAGAAGAATAATCGCGCCGCGTGCTGCTACAGAAAGCACGCACTTGAACCACTGTTGCCCTGCGTACCTACGCACTGGGCCTTTGCCGCTTCTGCGTACCCACGCACAGAACCTTCGGCGCCTCTGCGTACCCCCGCACTGAACCTTCGACCCCTCTGCGTACCCACGCACTGAACCTTCGACCCGTCTGCGTACCTTGGACTAGGGCTGAAATAACCTCAGATGCTCAGATCTGAACTTGTGCTCAAGAGATCACCCTTCGCCAATTCGCTTCTGACTTCTCCTTTATAAATCAATCTTTTAAGAACGGAGAACCCAATAGATCAGATCTTAAGATATTCAAAGACACAAAAGATGCACAAGCCAAATGATCTCCTTTGCTTTATATAGGCTAGCTCTTCCTCAAATCAAGGATCATGGGGCTCAATAATAATAATAAAATAATCAATACCGCAGGCCAAAACCATGATAACCCAATACTGTTGGCTAAATACCACTGAGAAACCCCACGTGTGGGCGCTTAACTGCCTTGGAATGTGTGCACTGGGGTACGCACCCCATGAATGGGTGACCCGCGTATTTGGACGCGGTCCCTGCACGGTATGGCTGCGGGTACGCAGCTCCTGAACTGTTCTCCTGCGACTTCTTTATTTTTCATCAAATGAGAGCCATGCCATGGGT
>APFE031176271.1:0-19011 GCA_000404065.3 Pinus taeda
CAGCCTTGCTGACGGAGGAGATGAGACAAAAAAATATGGACAACCAGAATGGTGATGCCTTGTCTGTACGAGGACGGTCCCAGAACAGAAACAAAATTAAGTCATCGAGTGGGAGATCTAAATCTCTAGGAAAACCTATAAAGGTGGTGTGCTGGAAATACGGAAAGGAAGGGCACTTCAGAAGGGATTGTAAACCTAAAGCTCCTGATAAAGGGAAGGGATCTGTTGATTCTCCTTCTGTAGAGGAGAAAACCACCTCAGATGAAGGTGGGGATGTGTACTTGGCTTCTTCAAGTACACATGTAGATCACGAGGCATGGTTAATTGACTCAGGTGCATCCTTTCACTTCACTCCACATAGAGACTGGTTCTGCGAGTATGAGAAATATGATGGTGGTGATGTCTTTGTAGGAGATGATAGGAAGGCTAGAATCATTGGTCACGGAAAAGTAAAGTTGAAGTTGCAAGGTGGAAGGGTTAGAACCCTTCCGAGTGTTCTGTATATTCTTGCATTGGCCAGAAATCTGATTTCTGTAAGCAAGTTGGATGGTGTTTTGTTTGGTTGTACAACTGTCATCTAGAAAATCTTGTTCGGGTGTGTCTTAATTGTCTATTTTCTCTCCCATTTAATACTTTTTAGGCCTTCCTACCTCTAGGGTCTATTTTTGACCTTTGTAGAACATTGGCTTTTGTTTATTCATTGTCGTACAACCCTAGCTTGTTGACATTTCCTTCCTCTTTCACTTTTGGATTTTTTTTTTTTGTTTCTTGAGAGTGTTTTATTTCTTTTGCCTTCTTTCCTAGTTTTGAATCTTTTTAAGTGTTTTTCATTCTAGCTTCAGGACTTTTCTTTTCCCTCTTTTTAGATGTTTGTCTTTTCGGTTTTGTTTCTGGGTCATAATTTTTACAAATTTGGGGATTTTCATTTAAATAATTTAATGAGAGGTGAACTATAATAGGAATTGACATGTTGTGAAAACATTTTACCCCCTTGTAGTTAGAATTCATCAAAAGGAAAAGAGTAATTTTCATATAGCTACATCAAGGTTACTAACAAGATTCATTCACACCATCTAAGTTTCACGTCACATCCCAACTGTATAAACAACAACTATTTAAAATTAATGTGATGATATAAACAACTAGACCTGTCTTTTATTTGTTTTGGCAACACACTAACATTAGCTTAGGTTAGGATATTGTAGATAGGGGTGTGATTCAACTGCTCCAATACTACAAAACATACTTATCAAACCCAAGTTAAGGAGTTAAAATCCTTCATCATCCGATGAAAAATCTGGAGCGTGCCATAAACCTAGTTCAAAGGGGGTTAGACTAGGTCATAGTGCGAGTGGTTCTTCTCTAGGTCACCCACCTCATGGTAGGGAATAACATGTTGTGGATGATCACCAAGAAGTTCAAGATTCATTCACCTCCATAGGATGAAGGTACCATAGTTGCCATTCCTAGGAAAACTATCCTATAGGTGGTAGTTGTAGGAGGAAACATACATGTTCGTTACCTTCCTCTAGATAATTATTCTTGTGGAATTTGGACCCCACTTTTATAGAAATTTTTGGGCACTGAAACCCCAATCATAAATGTACATAAACTAAGGGCTCCTAAGTCCCTAAAAGTGTTGCTTCACTTCCTAAAGGAACAAGGTCAGTTGATTACATCATCTCCCAGAAGTTCTCCACTAAAAACTGCTTAGAAATGGTCAAAACTAGACCATACTGAATACCTTGTGCAAGGTGTATTGCATATCACTTTGAGTGTAAAGGTGCGATGATACTGAATGCCCCTTGGTAGGGTGCGATGGTTAGAATTGGACAAATGAGGATAATTGTGAGGTGGAAGATCATGGAATCTTCCAGAAGCTTCCCCTCTGACCCTTTGCCTCTCTGTTTTCAACTAAGGGATGAGTAAGAGATCATCAGTCTCCAATTTGAATCAAGAACTATCAGAGGAGGGCACTATCAAAACCCTAGAAGATGACTCACCCCCCTATAATTATTATATATGGATTCCTCTCACATAGATCCATGAGTTGAATCTTGTATCTTATAGAGAAGTGTTTTGGTTTTTTTGTGGTGAAACTCATAGTGTTGGGTGATCTAAGCTTTACTTGAGGTGAAGAAGGATTTGTTGCTAGAGGATATGCTGAGTAGAACATTATGGTTGTAGTGCCTCCTGATTTTTTTTGATATTAATAAATTTATTCAATTTTCCTCCATATTTTGTATTTTTGTATTTTATATGCATTTGTATGGTTAACACATATCTGGTCCTATGTTATTTATGAATATAGATCTCTGTTCTTCGATAGTAGTATGTTGCTTTGATTCCACAGGTGCTCTTTGAAGCTAGGCAGATGAAAAAGAAGTGGCAAAGATCTATCAGGAAGGAGAGGAATCAAACAAGGAAACCAAGCGCAAGACTAAGATTGGTCCCCTTTGTTCCACTCTTATCTATTTTCATAAAGGAAAGCGAAAGTAGACTTTACTTGTTTGTTTCTAAGATAGCTACTAGTCTTAGTGGGAATAGCAGCTCCGAGTGGACACTATTCCCAGTAACACCCACAAGTAAGAACTCTCTTCAAAGGCCATCTAAAACATGGACTAAGATTGGTTAGTGTGTGTATTTACCTTCTAGGAATTTTCTAATGCATGTTGTTTGGTATGTGTGAGTAGTCTTGGCCTTAGAGTGTTTGCACTAACATAATTTTTTGAATTTATCATTTTTCATCCTCGATGAACATAATCATCATCAGTCACATCGTATTCATGATTTGCATATTGAATGAGGTGGAATTTTTACTCCTGCACGGAGAGTGCCTATCGATGCTCAAGACCTTGACTAAACCATAGTTGTGGAGTCTATACCTAGTCTTTCTGGTAGTGGTTTGATTTCTATTGAAAACTTTACTGACAAACCATCTTCTCCTACTAATCGACCTTTGACTAATCCTTGAGGTCTTGAGTTATTACAGCTAAACCCTGAAAACTCTACACCTTCCTACACTTATGTTACCTTGTCCATATTTTATCCTATGGAAGATTTTGAGTCATCTTTAGATTTTGCATCATCATTATATGCTGCAATGTCATCATTTCTATCACTTAGTGTAGCTACACCTACTCCTCTATCTATGCCTCTTATATATTTTTTGGGGAATTCTACCAATCTCATCTATATCTCCAACAAATTTCTTTAGTATCTCCTACTGAGAAGTGTAGCAGGAAAGTCTCAATCTGACTTTACCTTGGTCAAATTTAGTAAATCTAATTTCCATATTAGTAGGACAACTTGGAGGAAATTAAATTTTGTGACATGACCCTCATTACTGATCTAAAATCAATCATCTTCTGGCACTTTGCAAGTTTTGATAAATTAGGGTCTTCAAATAGTTAGTTAGAATATTTAAGTTTTAAATGAAGTTAAAGATGAAGTAAAATCACATGAAGCCCAACATGATAAAAAATTAAGAATAGAAAAACTTAGTGACAATGAGGTTCATCCCATTTGGACTACTTCTCTGGGCCCTGCTCCAATGGCTAGGCCACTTTATTGGTCTCACCAACAAAAAGAGTACATTACAAATATTTGACTCAAAGTGTAAAACTACTTCTTGAGTGCCACTCTTTCTCCTTCAAAGAAATCTCACTCACAAGTTGACTCCATCTAGAAAATAAATGATCATGGCAAAATAAAATAACTCTCTCACTGAATGTGGCAATAGGTCCTCGTACTCATTCTGAGATCAAAAAGGACAAATTCAACTACTTCATAATGAAGTGTCAAAATGGTCTTTCTCCACAATTATAGTGAGAAACGACTGGAAATTGGTTGCTCCAATGAATAAATAGATGTTGTAGATGTGTCGAAAAGGTTTCAAAACCCCTATATAGGCTCTTCTTAGGCTCAAAAAGGTTGAAAAATGTCCAATATAGGCCTCCTTGTTCCTTTCTCTGCTATCTAACTTCAAATTCACAAAACTAGCAAAACTAGCAATGCTTTCCTCATTTGGTGTATCTTCCAGGGGACAATTTCACATGGAATCAGTGCTCATTCCACTGCAAATGTTTAAATATGTTGAACAGTTAAGAGACTTTGAGCACTTTGATTTTTGAACATATTTTTGATCCCCTAGATCATTCCTCCCCACTAGAAGCTTTTGTATAACCAAAAGTCTACTTTTACATAGCAATTAAGTGGGGATAAAACTCCCTCACTTTCTTGATCTCAATCCACCTTGCTTTACTTGGATTGGTACCTTTGAACCCCAATTGAAGATACTCCACATTGCCTATGTGTGAATTCCTTATTCTCCTCTCAACAATTGAGTCTTCTTGCAACTCATCTAAATATTCAGAAGAAAAATCTGCAATAGATGGAACCTTAACATTCTCTTCATGATCATCGATCATTGGAGGCTCATACAATCTCAAGTTTTCCACATTTACAATAGAATAAATTTCCATATAAGGCGAAAATTCTAATTGAAAAAAATCGTTACCGATATTCTCCAAAATTTTGAAACGACTATATCTGATTGGATTGAGATTTTTACCTTCACCTTGAAGTATTTCCTTACTAATATACAACAAACTTGATGCCCCACTTGGAAATCATGATCAACTTGATGCTTATCATTACTTACTTTGTAATTTCTTTTCTTTTCTCAATATTCTCTTGCACTGTTTGATGCACTAGCTAAATTTGTTCAATAAAATGTTTCGCATTGTCCACATCTCTATGTCCATCTACTATAGTATCTTTACCAAATATGAAATCCAAAGGAGACTTTCCCAAATAACCCAAGAAATATTCAAATGGAGGTACTTGTGTATATGCGTGCTCGACATGATTGCAGGCATGCTAGATGTGATGAAAATGCTCATCCCAATGTTTAGTATGCTTACAACAATATCCTTGAAGGAGATGCATTTTTTACACTATGTAATAAATTAGACTCTTAAATTCCCATACAAAGTGACATAGAAACAAGCTAGAATAACATAACATGCCAAAGAAAACATTGCTGCATATAAATTATTTTTTTATAACTTCATTTTTACAAAAGACTCAGCTGTGGAGATATGCAAGACGCGGATTATAAGAGAAATGCAATATTTAACTAGACAAATAGTCCAACCATTTATTACGCAACCATTCTAGGGAGTTTTATTTCTTTAGGTCACTTTCTTTTGGAGATGCTTCAGGGATGGGCACAACGTGCTTACCACTTTCATATGATTTTGTTCCTTAGGTGATTTCATAACTGGTTTGTCCTTAGATGAATATGTGGATGCATCTTCCAACATTTCTCAATCCAATGCCCACTTCTATTGCAATGAGTACAAAAGTTTTTGTGAGAATTTGTTGGAAAAAATGTCTTTGAACTTGGAAGAGTATCTTCCTTCCTTGTCTCACTTCTAATCAACATATTAACTTTCTCGACAAATGATTTCATTTTTTGGCACTTGGCTACGCAATTTTTAGGTGCATGACAAAAAGTACAAGGAAACACATTCCACAAATAATTATTCAAATCATCATGCTTCTTATAGCCATAGACAAATTTTGAATAATTAATATGTTTATACCTTTTATGATTTTCTTTGGATTCTGAGTCACGCGAGGAAAACTTTATTGATGAGAAGAAGTTGACTTAGTTATTCCTTTGAAGTGCTCATCTCTCTTTGGAGATGTTTTTCCATGGAGATCATCATGTCGATCTTGTGTTCTCACCTCAATAAGATTAATGCTACCATGACTATGAATTCCAAGGCCCTTATGATTGTATCCCATTTTGGTAAAAAATTTCATACCAATATCCTTGGTATGTTTCTAAAATAATGGTAAAGAAGCATTATCATTGTTAAGAGTTAACTGAACACGAAGTATCTTTAAACAAAGAGGTAGATGAAGATTGAAGAAAATTACGCTTGTTATTTCACATATAAGTAGTGTGATTCCACTGACAATGGGTACAAACATTAGGCATCCCATGACCACAAACTTGTCGAGTCCTGGGGGAAGCTTCGATAGTTGAACATTCCCTAGTTTTCTCTTTAATGACGTTCTACAACATTAGGTGAAACTTCATCTTCTCATCATTTTCTTCTTCGAACAATCTTCTTAGTTCCATGTTCTCCACTTGAAGAGAGAAATTCATCTCTTCCACTTCTAGAAGCCTTGCATGTTGCAAACTTTTTCCCATGCTTGTAATCTGGTCAGAACCTGCTTTGATACCAATGATCTAAAAATTGATTATCCTCTGACACTTTGAGAGTTTTGATAAATTTGATTCTTCAAACGGTCACTTAAAATGTTGGCATTATGGTACATGTGTTGTCCTTGATGGAAACCCACCCACATGTCAATTCAGAATTGGTAAAGGAAAACTCACATTGTAATAGGTCAATAACAAGTCAATTCAAAGGTAAGAGAGAAATGGCACAAAAGAACATGATGATGGAATAAAGGATTATATATTAGAATCGAGCAATTGAATAAAAAGAATTATTTAAGTTGTATTAAGTTGTATATGCTGTTGCACCTAGTCCAAGTAGTTCATACAAGTGGGTTCATAGAACAAAAGGAATGTATACATATGCACACATTTTCACAGAAGGAAAAGCATGTATGAGATGGAAAATTAAGGTTAAAGAATACCAAGGTTCAATACCATGGTATTATCCCACAATATTGAACGGAGAAATAGTTATCTTATCCCGTCTAAGAATACCATGGGTTCTAAGTGTTGTTTTCGTCTGAGGCATTGCAAAAAACTCTAAGTATGTAAGGAGAAGAAGATTAAAGGGCTAAGTGCGCAAGTGAAAGGGTTTTACATGAGTATTTCTATCTGAAGTATATTTTTGGTTGTAAGGGATATGGTTATGATATAGATATGAAATATCTTGTGCCCCCTTAGATACATTGTTGGATCAGGATCATGAGACCTGAAATGACTTATCATTTTATGATTTGATAATGGATAGTCTAGATCTAATTACTATTTCATATTTTATCCTTTATATGGTATGATCTAGGTATATCTAAAGTTTGGAATAACTTCAAAGTTATAAGTTATTGTGTTCATATCTATATGCTAGTTTGCCTTAGTGAATGTGCATATACATGCTAGTTCAGCACTTCCAAGTAGCGTATGTAGAAGAAAATATTGTTGTTAAGAGATGACTAATCTATCTTATCAGTACTGCTATTTTACTATTGTTTTTCAATGTTGTCTTTTTTAGATCTGAAAGTAATACTGATTGTATAAGGAGATTGAGTCTAGTTGATTGATTGTTTGAGTAAGAAGGGCGATCTTTGCTACTATCTATTTAGAACTCTATAGCATGATAATAGATCTTCGAATGTCTTTGGGTAGTATAGTTCTTGGTTCAAAAGCTTTATGATTCAGTACCTTTAGAGGTATATGAAGGTTGGATTACATAAAGTAGCGTATACATTTTGACATATGATTTCTGAGGTTACAGATGGTTCTCGTTGTCGATGTAGTGTTCTAGGTTCAATTCTGTGTTCTGGTGATAGTGATCTGATTGTTCAGATTGAATGATTGTTGATAGATGTATTCGTATTTTATGTTTGTATTTTAATGGTGATTGATTTTGAGCTTCAAATTTACTGATGGGTGTAGTATGAAAATTTGATCAAACGTGGCATACATATTGCATTGTTGTGTAGAAGGAGTATCCAGTCTTAGAATTTGTGAAACGATGTCCCGGGAGGAAGAGTGAAGGTAGTAACCTTCTGTATGTTGTTACCTACTTCAACATATCAGCCAGTACAAGAGATAGGGGGTGGAGCTCCCTTCTAGTAGAAGCTGGAAAATGAGTGAAGGTTGTAGCCTTTAGCAGGTAGATGCCTGCGTACTAGAAAAATTCTACACCAGTAGAAAAGTTGTAATTAATTTTTATTATAAGAAGATTGAAGACTGAGATGGCAACAACAATGTTCTTTTCCCACATTGGGTTTCCACATGAAAATACAAATGTTCATGTGTGTTGCTCATGTGCATTGATTTATTCTATTCTTACTGCATTTGTTTAATGATTAGTAAATGCATCACACTCCCGTTTAAGACAATGAATTAATTGTTTATCAAAGTTTATTATCTATAAGCTGGTTTCATTCTTTATAGGCATAGACATATGTTAATTTGTTTCAGTAAAATAGCGTATACAGTTTGAAAAAAAAATCATTATAGTGAATGTTTAAAATACTGATTCACCCCCCCCCCCCCCCAATTATTTTTACCAACAATTGGTATCAGAGGAAGTTGTTTAGAAGAAGCTTGATCTCTTGAAGGAAGATCTCTCAAGATGAGCAATCACGAAGGAATGGGATCCATTAGACCACCAATCTTCAACAGAGATAACTTAAAATTTTGGAAGACAAGAACCGGAGCCTATCTTCAGTCACTTGGAGCTGATGTTTGGGCAATTGTGGAAGGAGGAAATCAATATCCAGTAGCAGTCTCCACAGATCCAATAGAAAAGAAAAAATATGGGAACAATTCCAAAGCCATCAATGCATTATTGGGAAGTCTATCAGAATTAGAATTCATGAAAGTCACGCATCTCAACACGACCACATCAATATGGGACAAAATCATTTAGAGCTATGAAGGAGACTCCCATGTAAAACTTGCTAAGCTCCAAACTCTCAGAATTCAATATGAAACTCTCAAGATACATAGTTATGAAGGTATTGGTAGTTAATTTTTACGAGTAGATGAGATTGTAAACCATCTGAATAGTCTGGGTGAAGAAATAAAGGAGGCTACTATGGTAGAGAAAATTTTAAGATCTCGAATTGCAAAATTTGAGTCAAAAGTATCTGCTATTGAAGAGAAGTAGGATCTACAATCTGTCACTGTTGTTCAACTTCATGGAATTTTAACTACATTTAGAATGAGGAAAGGAGTTTCATAAGAAATCAGAGAAGTCACTTTCAAAGCCTCTGTAAAGGGAAAAGAAAAGGAAGATCTCAAGGAATCAGGATATATATCAGAGGAAGATGAGGTAAACTTTGTGAAGAAATTCAATTGGGTATCAGAAGATTCAAAGGTAAGCTTCATTTCAAATGTTTTTCTTGTGGTAGAGTTGGTCATTATGCTACCAAATGTCCTCATAAATATAACCATGACAAGGGAAATGATTCTACAAAATGTAATAGGAAACAATTTGTTAATAGAAGAAGTTATTATATTCTTGAAGATAGTGATGGTTTGTGTAATAGTGACGAAGTGAATATGAACAAGATATTAAACTACTCATGGCTTATGAAAATGATGAGTTTATGAATGCCTTAGAAGAAGAATATTTTCTTGAAGAGATCACTCATCTTAAAATCTATTTGGAAGAAAATAATATGGTCATATACACTTTGACACATCAACTCACTAAAAAGGAAAAACACAATGAAAAATTAGAATGTGAAGTAGTGGGTCTAAGAAAATAACTTGAAAAGACAAAATCTTTGAATCTTATATTTGGGAAAGGATAAGAAACCTTAGATGAAATCATCAAGGTTCAACGTTCTCCTCTTATAAAGACTCACCTTGGATACACTAGAGAAAAATTCCATCTAGAAAATCCTTTAGCCATCACTAGATGTTATCTGGATGCAACAAAAACCAGTGAACAATTTTTCAATCCTTAGAAAAATCCTAAAAGTACTCCCCAGTTAAATCACGCTCATTTTACGCCAAAGGTGAACATCAACAATAGCACCAACCAAAAGGTGAAAAATACCAAAATATATTAGGATCATAGAAACTTCTTCTTTAATGGATAATTTTTTCCATGCCATCACTTTGGTTGTAAGGATGCTCAATGTGTTGCTTACAAAAATATCATGACTAGAAAAGCAAGAAAACAAAGGAGCATGACCGGAATCAAGAAGAGCTATTATAATAACTTTCCTCCTCTTGAAAATGAAATTTAATGCTCATTTTGCAATAACTTTGGTCATGAATAATCTGGATGCAAGAGAAAATTTCATCCAACATATCAAAAGGAGAAAAAATCATCCAACTCCAAGGTATGGAAAAAGAAGGAACTACAGTCAGAAAGATGTGGCATAGCTCTCTTTGCAGAAGGACAATAAAATTAGTGGTACATTGATAGCGGATGCTCAAAACACATGACAGGTGATAAAGATAATCTCATTTCCTACAATGCTTTAGAAAAGGAATAGAATGTCTCTTTTGGAAATGACACATCAGTTGTCATTAAGGGTAAAGGTTCTATTTTTGTAGAAGAAAAAGTTAAAGATAAAAATGTTATGTTTGTTGATGGTTTAAAGCATAACTTGTTGAATGTTATTCAAATGTGTGATCAAGGAAATGAAGTTCTGTTTCGATCAAAGGAATGTGTGGTTCGTGAGCTTGACACAGGAAAGACTATAATGAAAGGTACAAGAACTCCAAGAAATCTATATATACTAAAAGGAGGTCAAGAACAACGCTATATAAGAAAAACAAAAGAGAATTGGTTATGACACAGATGGTTGTGGCATCTAAGCTTTTCTCAAATAAGAAAATCATGCAAGCTCAGGGCGGTTCGTGATCTTCCAGATATCATCATCTTAGAAAATACCATCTGCAAACCATGTCAATTCAGCAAGCAAAGTAGAGTTCAATTAAATGGAAAAGAAGGATCAACAAGTAAGCCTCTTGAACTCATTCATACTGATTTGTGTGGGCCAACAAGGAAAAAGTCACCTCGTGGAGAAGAATACTACATTTTATTCATTGATGATTTTTTTTAATGTGCTGGATTGGTTGAGTAAAGCATAAATATGAAGCATTTGAAAAGTTTAAGGTCCTCAAAGCTTTAGTTGAAAATGAGTTAGATCTAAAAATCAAATGTCTTAGATCTGACCGAGGAGGAGAATTCATATCAGATGAATTTTTTGAATTTTGTGAACAACATCGAATAAAGAGAGAGTTCTCTATTGCTAGAACTCCTCAACAAAATGGTGTGGTGGAAAGAATGAAAAGAAAATTTCAAAAAGTGGCTTGAGTTGTGCTTGATGAGTCTAGAACTCCTGACACCTTCTGGTGTGAAGCTGCACATACTGCAGTAAATATTCTCAGTAAATCTCATGTACATGTAAATAGTGGTCAAAATCGATATGAACTTTGGTATGGTAAACCTCCTACTGTAAAAGACTTCAGAGTTTCTGGAAGCAAATGTTTCATGAAAAACTTGGTAAGTTTGAACTCAGAGTGGGCAAAGGAATATTTCTTCATTATTCATCTAGAAGTAAATGATACAAATGTTATAGTAGGAGACTTTGAAAAATTGTTGAATGAATTGATGTTGTAATCGATGAAGCATGGCAAAATCTGAAATAGTTGACATCAAGAAAGGAAGATGATAATGATGAGGACGATGAATGCTTTCTCATATCAAATCGAAATGATATAGAGGAAGAAAAAAATGAAGCATTAGAAGAAGATACATTTGAAAGGGAAAAGACTCCATCTAGGTATGTTCAAAAGAATCATATAAAATCTCAATTTCTAGGAGAAAAAGGGTCTGGAGTATAGACAAGAAGAAATCTTGTAGGAGCTTCTACTTATCTAGCATTACTATCCTCCATAGAACTACAAAATGTAAATGAAGCTAGCAAAGATGAATGTTGGGTTAAGGCATAGATGAAGAACTTAACCAAATGAAAGGAATGATACTTGGGAATTAGTTCCTATATCTCATGATAAAAATGTTATAGGAACAAAATAGATATTCAAGAATAATTGAATGAAAATGGAGAAGTTATTAGGAATAAATAAAGGCTTGTTTGTAAAACTACTAAGTTGTTTTTCTTTTATTTTGAATTGTTAGTATCTCATCTAGAGTTTGGCCTACATGTATGTTCTATGTATTTTTAGTTATAGTATTGTTTGGAGGATTTTGAAACATATTCTTTTAGTTAGGGAAGGGACTATTCATTATTGCATTTAAGGTGTCCTTGTTTATCATTGCTCAATAAATTGTCACTTATATCATCAGGAATCAACATATCACCCTATGCGCATACCATGTCTTATTGTCTATTATCTTATGTGTCAAATTTGACCAAACATATTATATCAAAGAAGTATGCATTTATAGCTATGAAGTGATATTAAGGGAAATGTATAAGCACTATAGTCATCCATTGGTTGCATTGTTTTTGTTATGGTTAGTAGGAAGTTATGTATGGACAAGGTATAAATAAGGAGAGAATCACCCATTTTGGGGGCTTTTATTTTATAAAGGAGTTTTGCTTAGGTTTATTGTTTGGAAAAGATTTAGCTCTCTACATATATATACAAAATTGATCACATTTCTGTAGAGGGGGATGATGGCAGAAGTAAACCAAGATATCTAATTTTTAATTCATTTCTCACTTTGTTGCTTGTTTCTCCTGTGCTTCTGCATTAATAGTTTTGATGGTTTGTGCATTAGAAATTTGCAAAACTCTTATATCAAATTAAAGTGCACTGGTTTTAAGATATGTTTATTAATTAGCCCCTTGAAATAGGAGTTCTCAAGTTCAAGTCCCTAGTTGATTCCTTATGTGAACCTTACTTGATATCCCTATCAGATCAGAATACAATGGTATACATGGACCAATTTACACCCAAGTCACATGGTTTGCATTTGAGTTTCAGTTTAGTAATGATTAGGTACCATTAGAGTTTGAATTTTTTTGATGAGGTTTAGATGAGATTCACCATTAGGTTCGTATACAGATATTTTATAGATATATATACATATATTAATTTTCAAAATGAATAATAACACAAAATACTAAGAAATCAACATCAATAAACATAAAATTAATGTTATCTTGGACTTGGAAACTACAAGGATTGATTACATATTTGAATTGTGACACGGGGTTATGAGTTTTGAGCCATGGATTTAGTCAATTACAATGAGGTTTGATGAGATTCGCCAAACCAGAATTCTCTTTCTAGGGTTGCCAAATTTTGAACCTCAAGGTTAAGTTCAAAAAACCTTGTGACATAGCTTTACACTAGGTACCATCCTTGGAATGAGGAGAAGTGCATGGGGCTTTCTTGGGGATGTATTTCCAAGGAAAAATTTATCAATTTATGGTTTGATATATAAAAGATCCTAAGGTTTGTGAATCGTAGAAATTTTGTATGGTTGTCCTAAGATTTCACTATTCCGTCCTTTTTCAACAATTGATTAGACAATAGGTCTTGTTGGAGATGCATTTTTTTGGTCAATTGGAGTCTTCATTGGAAATAATTGAATTTCTTGGTTTGATTATGAGGTATGTGCAGTTGGTTTTTGAAAATTAGTTTGGATACACTATACTAAGAGATTGTCAACTTGTTGGTACTGGAAAATTTTGTTTCGAATCATATTTAAGAGCTTGTAGAAATTTGTATATTGAATTCTATAATTTTTTCTTGTGGAAAGATGTCTTTCCAAAAGTTGGTCCTATTGGTTAGTTTTTCATGATTATTTTCTTGGTTTTAACTTTTATTCCAAGGGAATGTTTTGTTACAACATTATCTAAGGGTTTTATTTTATAAATATTTTTATTTATGAGTGAACAAATATGAGTGTAATCATCCCATGATAGTTGAGCTTTTATTTTCTTATTGTTTGAATTGAAATAATTAGTGTGATGATATTCTTATCCACATTGTATTACAACTCGTTTTATAAGAATTTTTTTTATCTATGAGGCACAATTTTGTTCAATTTGAATAATAAGGCTGGTTGTTCGTTGAGCTTTTAGCTTCATAATGTTAGAAACATAATTCATTGGCATGGTGATAGTAGAAGAAGTTGTTTCAATTTGTGTACATTGAAATTGATTTGAACTTCGTTTTCACCCTAACAACCCAAAACTTCAGTCGAAGCTTATTTCAAAGGTTGTAAACTTATCATAATTCTTGAAAGTTTTTCAACGAATTTATAGATCCGTTAATGCTGGAACATTTTGTTTGAAATTAGATCCTGATCATATGTTCATAATCCATTGAGAAAAAACCATTCATTGCTTAGACCAAAATTGTGCAACAATGCCTAAAATAATATGATGTGCACTTAGACAAAGGTTTTAGTTCTCATGAAGTGGAGAAACTAAATCAAAGGTATGGATCGAATGATCTACAAAAAGAAACTAGTAAACCATTATGAAAGTTAGTTTTGGAGCAATTTGATGATACGCTCTTGGAAATACTTATATTGGAATATGGCATCTCATTTGTTCTTGCCTACTTTCATGATGATGATTCATCCAGGGAAGTTATAACAACCTTTTAGAGCCCCTCTTCATTCTATTTATTTGCGTCCTTAATTCCATTATTGGAATATGGTAGGAGAGTAAATATGAGAAGGCTTTAGAAGCTCTCAAAGAAATGAAATATGAACAAGCAAAGGTCTTTACATATGGATGTTATGTTCTAGATCTTCCTTTCCAAGAACTTGTTACAAGAGATATAATTTAGCTAAGGGTGGGAGATAAAGTTCCTGTAGACATGTGAATTGCATCCCTCAAGACATCGGATTGTAGGATGGATCAGAGCTCCCTGATTGGCTAAAGCATGGTTGTGCCTAAAAGCACATATCTAGTTCCCATGAGTGACTATGAGTTGTAGTCAAAAGATTGCATGGTGTTTGAAGGAACTACAATTTTCAATGGCTATTGTCCTTGCATTGTTGTGAGCATTGAAATGTCTACAGAAATAGGTAAAATTCAAACACAAATTCAGGAAGCTCCTATGGAAGTTGTTGATATCCCTTTGAAAAGGAAATGAGATGAATTTGGGGAATTGCTGACAACAATGATTGCCATTTTTTGTTTTATGTTTTGGATCATCAACTACAAACATCTTCTACCAAGGTACATCATAGCTGGCTTGCCAAAAAATGTCAGATTGTCATTTAAGAAGTGTAAATACTATTTTAAAGTTGTTGTAGCTCTGGAAGTTGCATCTATACTACAGGGCTTGCCTATTGTCATTACTACATGTTTGGATCTTGGGACTTGAAAGATAGAATAAAATAATGATAATGTGTGTATGTTTCCTTGTGTGGAGACATTGGGCTACACAACAATAATTTTCTCTCATAAGGCAAGAACACTTACAACTAATCATATGTCGGTCACTGAATTTATAACCTCACGAAGCATTATTAGTTCAATTCAAGAGTTTCTTGTTGAAGCAACAACATATAATCCTAAGGATCGTAGCATATTAAATTGGTTGGCACATCGTATGGTTGCAAATTTGGAAACTCTAATAGGAATTGCTATAGCTTGCAATGATGCAAGGATATCTTATCAAGGTCACCAATTCCATGCTACTGGAATGCCAACCGAGGAAAATCTAAAGGTTAGTACTTAGATAATTTATTGATTTGTATATGGTTGTCATGTCTTATTCTAGCATTGGAAACTATCTAGCATTGGAAACTAACTTATGGTTGAACATGTATTATTGTTGATATGGTAGTTCTTGGTAGGTTCATTTTTCCTGGTCTGTGGGTTTGTTTTTCTCTTTATAGTCTAGGATACTCCTTTTCCCTACTCTTATTTTTTGAACATTTATTGTAGATGCATGTTATCATATAATGTGCGTGAGGCAGATTCTATATATATAACTACTACATTAGGCATTCCTGAAGGATTGATTTATGTGCAACTTCTGTGGGTGAACTTGGCCACTGATGGTTCTCCTGCAACAACTCTTGGATTCAATCATGCTGACATAGATATAATGAGAAAAACACCAACATAGTAAAAATATTACACTTGTTAAATGAAACTTTAGGGGAAAGTTGTTCACACTTTGTAGGACAGAACTATTGATTTATAGTCAGCAAGAACCACAAGAACTATAAATTCTAGTCGATATATGGCTAACTATTTTACCTTAGTTAGTAGTTGTTTTAGATAGGATATTCAAAAATATGTGTCCTGTCTCTACTAATACTTTCTTGGAATGAAAATTACTTTGGTCTATGCCCACATAGGATTCTTTTTCCAGTTTATAAGATATATTTGTATTTTAAGGCATGAAAATAACATCCACAACCATGAAAATACCATAAACCATAACCATCCATGAAATAAGAGTCATTCCTCTCCAATTGAAAACACTAATGAAACCAAGAAGAAGCATCTTCAAGTAAAGAAAGATTGTGTAGACTCAATCCATCCAAAAATCTCCAAGGGTACGAGTTGTATACTCCATCAATGTGATGAAAATCACACTATGGAACCTCATACAATATGAAGTGTAGAATATTTAGATCTCATATCTCTTCAAGGCCATAGAAGGATTGTTAAGGATTGGTTCCTCATTAGAGGTATTGTACCCTAAAAAGGGAGGAGACGACACTTCCATGGGTAGGCCAAGATGAACAATATTTCTTTCAATAAGATGTTGGAGGGAGATTATTTTTAAAATAAGTTCCAAGTAATGAAGACTGTGCCTTTTAGAGTTGATCACATAGTTATCTTCGAATTATTTTCTTGCTTAAGCCAGTCAGTGAAGCCATATTTCTAGAAATTCTAGCACACTATCCAGTTTAGAACACCACATTCAGTTTCAATGAAGTCCTTTTTATTCTTCTTAGTCAACATTATACCATGTTCAAATTCATTGAGTATGTAGAAAACTTGGATATGGTGATAGTTGGCCATCATGATTCCACTATATTCTATTTCCCTAGAAGCTTTCCCAGGCTTCACCCAATCTCTAACCACCATGCAATTAAACTTGCAAAACAATTCACGAAAAAATGAGAGAGCAGGACTATTGGCTTTGTTCCCAATTCCAACCTCCAACTATGTGCATGGATATTCATGGACTTAGATGCTTTCATAGATACTAGAGAAGAAAATACCTAGTCAAGAACCAAGCTTTGGGGAAACACCTACATACTAGTTTCTAGGTCCAATTGATAGGATGGAAGGTGTCCCTTCCCAAATGAAAATCACGGGGATTAAATTCCCAGATTTATCATTGCAACGACCATTGTCCAATGTATTATCTCTCACCACTGAGCTATAGGTAGGAAATAATGGTGAAGATGCCAATGCATAAATTCTTGATTTGCATGTTTAGTTTTGTGTCATGGTGATGGCTTCACTCCATTTATAAAATTATGGTTATAGGCTAGTATAGGGTTGAAGTCCCCATTTATATCACAAAAGCCTTCCATTAGCCTAGTTCCTTAGTTAGCTTCAACATTTCTCACTTGGATTGATCTTGGAGAATATGAAAAAAACCTCTATATGCTCCATGACATGAATTTCGGAGAATTGTTTTGGACAAGCCTATTCAAGTGAAATTCCCCACTATGAGAATATCATAGCTTTGATTATTAACATTGAGTGCCCCACTACTAATGCTTGTCAAATTTCTTTGCCTTCCCTAAGGACAAGGGCTTGGAATAAAGAACTTCCACTTCATTCTAAGGTGAGAGATTCAACTTCGTTTCCCCCAACTAATGGTAAGTTCTATATTTCGACTTACATGTAGTAAAATGCCCCCTAACACCCCTAGAAAGTAGCTTGTTATTACAGAAATAATTATTTTTGGTTTATGATTGCAAAATTATTATTTTCCAGATCTACAGTGCATCACTTTCCAAATGGTTCTAAGATTCATATATGAAGTATCTAATATATTAATCTACACTCCCATTCTTTTAGTTTTTGAAAATAATAATATTTAATTTGTATTTCCTAACATATTAAATCTCAACTGCAGAGTAGAAACTTTGAGTGTAGGTCTACTATCATGAACTTAGAATATGAACACTTTTTGTGCTAATGAGTTCTACAGTTTTAGCAAGAAGCAACCTCCAATAAGAGTAACTCTAAAGCTTCTAAAGAAACGGAGAAAGAGGGCACCCATATCTTATTCCACTCAAGATTATGAAAAAAATTGATTGGGATCCATTGATAAGCACAACAAAGGTAGGTTGTATTCCAGCCCCCTCCTTGGGCCCTTGACTTCTCAAATTTTGGTTTCAAAATATTTCTTCACGCACATATCATTGAGCATTTTTGAAAGCTCCCATTCTTGGTCTGAATGGTCCTTCAAAATACCTTCCCCATAAATTATCAACTGAAGTGAGTTATCCCATATTTTATTATCCATAATTTTTTATGGGGGGCATAACATCCACTTCCTAAAAGGGCATGGATCTTTATTCCACCATGCTCTTATTCTAGTTTTGAAGTATGGATGGGTAAGCCACATTGCCTTGAATTTTACAGGACAATTCCTTGGCTTTTCTCTCTTCATAAGATCTAAAGAGATGGGAATGATCCTTGAATGAGAATTCTCCTATTATTAGTGCAATGATCCCTCATGCTTCTAGGTCCATCCATCATTTACTAATGAATGATGGCCCCATAACTAGCCCCAGATAAAAGTTCTCTGTTTTCTTTTGAAATTCTTCGCAACATTAGCCCAGATCAAGTATTACACTTGTTGTGTTTTCCTTTTCCTTCCTCTGTCTAACTCCATTAAGTCAAACACTGAATCTTGAAAACCTATATGAATAGACATTTCATGAAAAATGATGGAATTATCACTTTCAATGGCATCATTTTGACTAACTAATAGAAAATCACTTTATGTGCAGTCAAGAAATGGAATATATATATATATATATATATACTCATTGATACATATATATATATTATACTAATATATATATATTAAGACTAGTGGGTTAATCGTAAGAGAGTATTAATCCCTATGGTTTGTGGAAAATATGGATGAGTTTAAGGATCCGAATATATTAGGCTTTCTTGGTTTTTGAAATGGATATTTTTAATGATGTAAATAAATATGAAAGAAGAAAATCAAGTGGGTATATTTGGTCAGATACATTGGAAGGGGGTGTAAATGACATAATTTTAGAAAGAAATGAAAAATGCCTTTTGTTTGGCATATTTGACATTTTTGGTGGGTATGTG